>JAQPPZ010002691.1:0-305594 GCA_028583015.1 Wollemia nobilis | reverse complement strand
AAAACAGCCAACCAAGGGTTCCACCAACTCAATGCAAGTAGCTAGACTCACAAATATAAACCCTAGTGCACAAAGCTTCCACTATCTCAAACCAAAAATTATGCATTCACCAAAAACTCTCCTTGAGGATAACAATGCATAAGTAGTCTTCAACAAACCAGAAAATAGGATTTACACCCAACCAAAGGAAACCTAGTTGAAAACCTTTTCACTCCAACCTTATTTCAGAAAAACATACATCAATCATACTCATAAGGAAAAATGTGCCCATACCTTATTGGAGTAGAAGAAAATTGATCCTTAAAGCTGTCACCACACACAACCCTCAAACTTCCAACCAAGTTAGGGTTAGAACCAAGATAAATGAGCATATATAAAAAACTTTCCTTAATACACCTTTTAGCTCCTCTTCTTTAAAAACAACCACCAAAGAATCCAAAAACACAACAACCAAAACTTACACCTTATATCTCCATTTTTAAATTTAGCATAGCAAAAGACTAATCTCAAAAATACAACCAAAGAACTATCCCCTTATTTCTCCTATGTCTTTTAAAAAATGCTAAACAATGCCAAAAATCATATCAAGAAAATAATCACACCTTATAATGGTTGCCCTTGAAGAATCTAAAATTCGTGGCACAAAACACATTTTAATAAAAACGTGACTAATCCATGCACAGCTCCCTCCGTGGGGATCAAAACACAGACCTCCACCTACGCAAGGCCCAAACACAGCCTTCGCTGCCACTAGCCCACAAGGGGCTTACGAAGTCCAAGATGGACTTCCTTCCACATAAACAGTCAAGCTTTCCGAAAGATTTTCAAACCACGAGCTCTCCTCTTTCACAGCGTAAATAGAACATTCGATCGCAGCGTAACCAATTAATTGCCTTCAATTTTCCAAGAGCGTTTAACCTTAGGAACCTTCTCATATTTATAGTCCATACGTGGACTTTAGAACATGTCGGCTGCAAAGAAAAGTAATTTTGAATTTAATCGAAATTTGCTTTCTAAAGGGTTTAAAAACCCTTAAAGTATTTTTAATAAATTAAAAATAATTTCTCCCTTAATTAATTAATTAAAACCTTGAAGGGTTTTAAATAATAATTAAATAAATAATAAAGATAACCTCCATTGGTTTTAATAAAAACCATTGCCAATGGAATCTCTCCGGATTCTCTTAAAAAGATTCTCTTGGAATCTTCCACCTTTGAAGCCAACACATCCTATTAACATTAATGTCATTTCATTTTGACATCAATGACAACTCATAGACAAGAAGCTAGGATCTCAAACCCAAAATTGCCAACATGAATGTTTCCCTAACTATAACCTAACTATAGATATTTTCCTTAGATGCCTTGACCACCAAATTATTAGACATTATACCCTTAAAACTTATATTTTAGATACATTCATCTATTAGGCTATTGATTTATGGAGAATAGTTCCTAAGGCATCATAATAGTTGTTATTTTGTATGAAATATTTGAAAGATGCAAACCTTGAGTTCCTAGAACATATTAGAGTATGAATCTAAATGAATAAATATTATGACCCTTTGTAAAGCTTATGATTTTTAACATGTGAGACTTACTATTGTAAAAGCTACACTTTGAGACTACACATAGTTCAATTTAAATTTTCAAGCCTTTCAAATGTTAGGATATTTAGTCCGTAAACCATCAATCCATAGAACTTATGCTACTAAGTCATCTATATTAAAACGTTACATTGAAGTCCTAATTTGATACCCTTAAACCTAAAATTTTTCCATTAGAACCTATTTCAAGCCTATGATATTTGACACCATATCTTGTATCATTAATTCCTTAAGGATACACCCATAACCCTTAGAACCCTACTAAAATTCAACATTTTTAAATGAGGATATTAACCATATAATTTAATAATGAGGTCTCTATATCTTTAGCATTAGAAATAATAGGTTAATAAATTTAACTTATGAATAAAAACCATAGGTTATAGACTATAACTCTAAACACTTAATCTCTAGATCTATGCACTTATAGCATGTATTTAAAAATAAACCCTAAACAAAATAAACATTTTAGGCTTTAACCTTAGATGCTTAAACCTTAGGTGGAAGGTCAACTATATGGAAATGTGGTGGTTTACCTTTCATGAGTTAGAAGGTCACCCATACGGAAATATGGTGATTCATCTTTCATGAGTTACAAAGCGTACATTAACTAAAATTACATACTTATGACTTATACTTTTGTATTTTATCTTTATGTTGACGTGTCAACATATCTAAAGATGTATTTTTGCTATGAACATCTAAAAATTGTTACTATTAAATATATATATATATATATATATATATATATATATATATATATATATATTATATATATATATAATATATATATATATATATTATATATATATATATATAGGGCCTTTAGAGTATTTTTCATAGCTTATCTTATAAAATTATTGTCTTCCCTCTATTCTTTCTAATAACTCTTAAATGTATCAAATCAATTTCTCAGTTACAAAATTATAAGCCTAACAATGTGGTCAAGATAAAAATAAGTTTTTAGACATAAAACTATGTTCCAAAAAAGTTGCATTCCTATGTTGTCATGTTAAGTTAATCAATACTCTATACAACCTTATTATATTTTTAAATATTTTTTATTTTAGTATTATTTAAAATAATGTTAAAAATGACAATAGAAATTGTACCCTATCCTACCCTAAATCATACACCTTACATGCTACCTTTTTGCTCTCAACATACCAAAATATTGCTTGCTTACTAAATATTTCGCCTATCATGGGTAGAAATCTTACTTTCCCCACATGTCAACAGGCCTTAAAAGACAAGAATTGGGCAAGATGATCCTAATATCAACACCCATTACAAAAAATTTTGTACAATACGCTCTTAAAAAATTACCCATTGAAGATCAAACTTTATTTTTCTTTGATGTATGATGTATTTGATTTTATTTGAAAGGAATTAATGTGAGTTTCAAGCATCCTCATTATCATCTCTCCTTATGATAAATTTGAGTTGTATAAGAGAGGACACTATATATAACATTGTCCTTATGATCCATCCAGATAAGAAGAGGAGG
The DNA here is from genome assembly GCA_028583015.1 of Wollemia nobilis. Taxonomy (NCBI): domain Eukaryota; kingdom Viridiplantae; phylum Streptophyta; class Pinopsida; order Araucariales; family Araucariaceae; genus Wollemia; species Wollemia nobilis. Next base: position 302,481 of record JAQPPZ010002691.1, on the reverse strand, counting down.
ATTTGGACCTCAAAGTAGAAGTTTAAAGAAGAACCAAGTACCCTAGATCGAATTCCCATGTTGCATGCATGTGCAGGTGTTGTTGTTTCCATTACCATTGTTGATGATATTGTTATCACTGTTGTCAATGGAACCACCTCCATTGACCTTGGATAAGTTGAGCAAGCCCTCCGATGATGGTGGAGGGCATGAAAGTTGTAGATTTATATCTAGTCGATCAGGGTTATGGTTGTGATTGTGCGAGTCTTCATGGATGAAGGATCTTGATTCAATGGATAATAGTGTGGAAAGTGGTGCATGGTGCTCATGGATGCCATCACCATATCCATGGTTTGATAGTCATGTCAAAAAAACCTTTATCATTTTTCCAAAAATTCACCTTTCTTGATCTCTTCCTTTTCTTTGCCTTCCTTATATTCTTTTTAATAATTTTCTTCTAGTGGGTGTATGATATTTTTCTTGCTATATTTTTCCATTGCTATTTTATCTCTATGTTGTGCAATGGTTTAAATTCTATGACTATCGATAAAAAGTATAATATGAAGACATGTAGTCAGAGGAGCAACCCTTCAAGAGGTAGTTGATGTAGGAGGTGGAGGTTGATGTAGAAGCCTATCATTCAAAGAGTAACTTTTGATCTGACCATTGGATGTACTTGAAATTTTATGGGGAGCTAGATATTAAGGAGGAAAACACTCTTTACATCCATATTATGTAGATGCCATTTTAAATAAATAGCTAATACAATAATAATTTTGATGTTCATCATCTTATTCTTTTGAACTACTTTCATTTCTTCATCCATGGTAGTATTCCACTTTTGTTCTTCAAAAACCTCCTCAAATGTGGAAGCCTCTCTTGCACTCAATACTGGAGTCATGAGATAATAATTAACACTAGGTGTAGCCCTCATCTTCAATTTTTCCCTTCTATTACCTAGAATATTTTTTAGTATGGTATCGGGTCCAAATTCCTTCATCTAGTGCCCTAAAAGTGGACTTTAGTATTTTTTAGAAAACTAGAAGAAAATATATTTGGAATTTAATAACTTCTTAGACATGGGTAGGTGTTGATATTTTCTAGGAGGCTTAATATGGGTGATACAATTATGTGTATTAATTTAGAGGGCTATCCGATATTTTTTGGTGATTTCATAAAAATGGTTATTTTTGGCTAAAAAAGGATAAATTGCCCAAAAAATAGTAATTTATTTTCTTTAGGGTTTCATTTTAGAGCTTATTTTGGGATTATATATTCCCTTGGTATTGAATTTTAAGAAGGATGAAATGCAAGAATGAGGAAATAAAACATTTATCACTTATTTCTATTTAGTGTAATTTTTATGTGATTGGATGTTCTTGTTCTAACCTCTTGTAGCTAAATTTAACCAGAGATGACCTTGGAAGATTCAGGTGGGACCCTCTCTACATGGTATTATCTTTGTATATTGATAACCTTATTTTATCTATCAAATAGATGAGAAACAAATTTGGTTCATCGGTTGACTCAAAGGAGTCCATCAATTGAAGATGATGCCTATTGACAGAAGGAATCCAACATAATGGTAAATCATGGGGATGAGGAATGCACATTTCTTATTGGTTTACTCAAAGGAGAGGAATCCACCACTTTATGATGATGCCTATTTATGAAAGGAAGCCAACAAAATGGTAAATCTTGGGTACATGTTATGATGAGGGATGCTAGTTTTACATTCTATATTTTTCATTGGTTAACTCAGAGGAGTCCTTCACTTGAAAATGATGCCTATTGATGGAGAGGATTCAATCACTTGATGATAATACTTATTGATGGAAGAAATCTAACATAATGGAAGATCATGGGTACGTGTTGCAATGAGGCATTCTTGCTTTACTTTATGAATTTTTCTCAATAATTTAGTGAAAATAAAATTTTAATTTATTTTTTCAAATTAGTTAGACCATATTGATGGATGTAATAAGTATTAGATTAGGTCATATGTAAATTTAATATTTAAAAAATTTAATTTATAATTATGGTGAGTTATTTGGTTTAGTTGTTTGTTAATATATAAAGTTAAAGTGTCTATGTGTGAGTTAAAGTCTTATAACAAGATGATTTAGGTGTTTATGTGAAACTATTGATTCTCGTCCTTGTACAATATCAAAAATTATTTCAACATGAAGACACAATCTCATAAAATAATAATAATATAATAGAAAAATATTGTTAAAATTTAAAAAGAAAATATGACAGTATGGATGCAACCAGCATATCTTTATCATAACATCCACATATGATGATCATTCAACAAAGATATACCTTTATAGAAATCCAAAATCCCAATTACAATCAGAAAGTAACTTATGTTGACTACCCCATTTTATGTAATTTTGTATTTGAGAGTCAAATAGGACCATCTTTGTTTCCTATATCTTCTAGACAACCATAATGCAACAATAGCTATGGAAAGAGATCTAATATTTATTTATTTAATTAATTACATATAAGAACAACTATGATCCACTCAAAATCCCTTGATTTTATTAATAAAAAAGGTTTGTATAATTCTTATATTTAATATTAGAAAATAATTTTAAAAATCTAAGTATGTTTACATGGCATGAAGTGCCTTAATACCTTCTTTTGTTAATATGTGAAGCTTCTAATTTTTTTTATAAAATATATATATATTTTTTGGGGGGGTGGGAAGGGATAGTGTGGGTATTTCTTCACGATATTAATCTTAAATATTTGAATTTAAATTTCTAAGAAACTATAATTTTATGTGTGTATAGCTTAGTGCTTTTAGATTATTGGTGTGAATTTGAAGTTGTACTTTGTAATTTTACTTAAAGCAATTGTACTTTCATTTATAGATTATGCTTTTTAAAATTTAAAGAATATTTATTTTATTTTTATTGCTCTAGTCTATTTCCATGGTAGATGATTTTTTCATATATTTTACATATTATTTTTGTTTATACCATAATGATTCTTATCAATTGAAATATATGTCTATAAATTTTCAACTACATTATCAATCCCTCGTATGAAGTGCAAGCTCTTACATAGTTTTTAGTTGATGTTCCATATGATTTTGAGTTTACTATAAGAATTTTACCTTTATTATCACAATAACACCACCTTTGCATGTATTTTTAAATTTTTTTTAATTAAATAAACTACAATCTTAAGTTGCAATTTTATGTGCAGATGAGCTTAGTAGTATTGGATAATTTTATTTATTTATATATATACCTTCTTTAGTCCAATAAATTAAGAGGTTTTTTATAGAATTTTAAGTAAATATTTTATGCATTTTTCTTGCCCAAAATAAATGTTTGAATTGTTAATGGTTAAATATTGGTCTGGTATATAGGTGATGTTTTATTTTTCTAATTATTTTTTGAAGAAAACTTCAAAAATATTTGTGAATTATTCTTAATTAATTATTATTTGTTTTATCATATTATTGGTATAAGTATTTACCTTATATGGAACTTTTTAAGTTAAAATTAAATTACCTTTTGTAATTATTTATATATGCTATTATGGGGGTAAATTAAAGTTATGTAACAAGCAATGCACTATTATTTGCTTTACTTCCTGTTACACAATTTATATGTATTTTGAATACTACCATGATGGTGGCACCATTTCCATATTTGGATATTTATAGTCATGGTTCCAAATAAATATAGATGAGAATCAATTTCGCTAGCTCATTCATGACCATTGTTTGGGTTGAACTTCTACTATTATTGGGCCTTTTTAAGTTATCACTGAAATGGCTCATTAGCCACCATCCATAGTGGAGTTCAATTTAAATATAACCAAAAGGGCTAGATAAAATCATTGTTGACCATCATATTGTAATGGTTCGATGATTAATTTACATATTGTTCAGGTTTTTACACCCGTATTCACCCTTTGGAGATCTCTATTTGGTTATTTTTAACATGGAAATTCTAAAAGTTGGTGATGATCAAAATACCCATGTCTCTGCTCTATAAACATTATATCTCAACTGTAACCTGATGAATTGTAGTGAATCTTCACTACATTCCCTATAAAATTTCCTTTGCCTTTAGTAATAACATATCTTAATGTACTCATGTCTCGTATCTATGTATTAGAAACCACATTACTATAGCATGCACATTAATAATTTTTTTTACATTGATGATAATTGTGGTGTATGTTAAATATTTTCTAATGGAGGTAGGGATGGTATTTATTAGGTTTATGTGTTTACTTATTTTTGTGTTGTATTATCATATCTTACTCACAACTTATTATATTTATAACATATAATTATTTTTAAATTTAATAAAATTTTAAAGATTGTTTAAAAAAACTAGTTATTAAAATTTTATTTTAAGAAAAAAGCAAAAAATGATGTTTATGGTGAGTTATTGTTGGTTTTGTCAATTTAAGGCTAAACTCTAGTGATGCTCATAACTTATCTAGCTAAAGTTAAATATCTCATGTTTAAGTTGACTTTATTGCATAAGCTATAGTCAGATAAGAGCAAACATACTTTCTCAAGGGAAGGTGTAGATTACATAATTTGATGTTGGCTTGGAAGACTATCAAGTGGGATAAATATTTTGGTCAATATTCCTTCTTGATAAATAACTATTTTAATAATTTCTATGAACAAATAAAATGGGAATTTATCCTCAACATGCTCAAATGGCCTAGGTTTGAAAAATATTTTTGTCAAAGGATTCATATGCTATCCAATGATTGCTTGACTTAGATCTAGATCAATAAGAATATCCTTTCTTTGGTAGCTTTATAATGGTCTATTAGATAGGGTTTCATTCATGATCATGTATTTTCTTGATGTTATCGCTACTAATGCATTATGTTACCTTTTGTATTGAACATACAAAGAGAACCTAATTTATGGAATCTCTCTCTTTGTTGGTCTTTCTATCCTAAGCATCTAATTTTTTGATCACACATATTTCTCCAAAACAAGAGTGATGAGATCTCTAGTACAAGATAATTCTAGATATTTTCTTATTATATACCATCAATTACCCTAATATATAAGTTCTTACACTTCTTTTAATATTTTGTTATTGATATCTTCTTTTTAGAGCATTTATTATATGTTACCTTGGCATTTTATTTGGTATATATGTTTGTATTGGTGAAACATTATATTGGTTTCATTAGAATTTCTAGACAAAAAATATCCTATCCTCATAAATTCCTTTCACTCATTATAAAATTTAGGTGATCAACAAAATATTTGTTTCCACATATACCTACTACATTGCATGTTGGATTTCATCTAATGCTACTTGTAATAGGTTTGCCTAAGAAAAGAGAAGGCCTAATAATAATTGATCCTATCACTCAAGGAAAATATTTAGCTTCTAAAATATTCATAATATCAATAGTTGGTAATGAACCTTGGTAAGTTCTAGTGAAATTTTATATAAGTATGTCTATTCACAAAGGAAATTGTTAGGATGTGCCTTGTCAAGATAAACTATTAAATGATTTATTATTTGATATTGCCAATTTAGTTATTTCAAAAAATAATTGGTAGGATTGGAAAGCTTCTACCTTTCATATATATTAGAAGTATGACTTCATTAGGCATAGTTTTTTTGTTGTTGCCAACATAATTCTCTACTGGAATAAACTTATTTTGGTTGATGGTATTCTTTCATCCATCCATAACAACATGAAATATCATCTCTTACAAAAAATTTATCATATTTCTCAACTATATCTAGTATCATAATGCCTAGGGTTGGTTGTCTTATATGATTGAAAAAAATCTATTTCTACCTCTCTTAATCCTGCAAGAATATATTTATCTATATATTAGCATCCATTTTTGATGATTTTTGTGTTAATAGGGACATCAATACCACCAACATCAAGAAGGACTAGAGGTGGAGCAACAACACCAAGTTCAAGGGTTTTCAAACAAGTTTCTATATCAACTTTTGGTTCCTATGTTTTCTATCTTAGAAAAACACCATCAAAAGTGGAACCTACTATTTTTGGAGAGTACATATAATTTTCATTTATCAATAATTATTTTCATCTCATATTTTTATACCTATGCTTAACATTAGCATTATTTTATTTTCTCTATCTCTCTATAATTCTTTGGGTGGATTTGATTCCTTCCCATAATCCTCTCATTAGATCTTGCTTTAATACTAGTATAAACAAATGTAACTATGTATTATTGAATACGCTTTAGTATAATGCACCAATTTATATTTTATTTTAATTTTCTCTTTTGTCTTCCAAGTAATATTAATCTTGCAATGCATGTGTCAAAACAAAATATGCAATAATATCTAGTTTCACTTATTATTCATCTATGAAAGCTAAATATTATGTTTCTAATAAGGTAAATAATAAGCTTTTATGGATGATTATGATTTTGGAGTTTTCGAGAATTTCTCAAATATACCCATCCACTCTTCAGTGTGAGAGCACCATCCAACTTTTATATTATCTAATGTTTTGATAATGGACCAAGCACATTGATATTTGGATGCACTATGTAAGATGCATTTATGCTTGTATGATGCTTGATCTATTCTTTATGATATAAATAGAGTAAGAAACATAAATCCTAACCAATATTATACCCAATGTTTGTTTTATGCTCAAGTGGGAGCTACTTGGTGTAGAAGAGTGTCCCTTAAGAGGGGTGACTAGTATGAGTCTCTCTTCACATTTCTTGTTCATATTGAGGAGGATGACTAGTATGGATCTCTCTCCATATTCCACATTCATCTTAAGAGGGATGCAAACTTATATAATGATTAATATTTATGGGATGTAAATTTGTATTTTATTGTATGTGTAAGCCCTTTGCACAGTTGTAAACCTTGTAAAATATATTTTTTGTAATATATTTTATCTAACCTAAAGGGAAATTTCTTCACATTGACCAAAATGTAACTTGCAATTGGGTATAAAAACCTCATATTGCCAACTATTTGGTGATAATTTGGAGTGTATTCTATTTTATTATAGTGAGATTATTATTTGTCTACGGGCACCCCCTTATATCATATGCATAGCCTTCTATGTATTTTCCTTTTTAGTAATAATGGGTAATGCATTGATTCCATTATTTTATGGAAACTTATATGAAATATAACAATAATACTATTCATTGACTTAGAATTAGATCAAAATCTATTATTTTCTATCTTTTATGTAAACTTGTTTTTATCAAGTTTGCTTCTTATTTTATTTTATACTAAAATTAATGAAATAGTAGCTACCTTTCAAATGCAAAGAAGTGTAGCTCTTCAATTGATACATATTCCCTAAAAGAAAATTCCTTCCATTTTGTAATAATATATCATACTCATGTGCTTTTTCGTTCTTTGTATCTATATATCAAAAAATACTTCCCTATAACATGTACTTAAATATATTTTTCTACGTTTATAATAATTATGGTGTGTGTTAATGATTTGATACTGGAGGTAGGGGTGGCATTTATTAGGTTTATGTATTAACTTCTTTTGTGGTGTATTAGCATATCTTACTCATTATGTTCACAACATATAATTATTTTTAAATTTAATAGAATTTTAAAGATTATTTAAAAACAACTTCATGAAAATTTATTTTAAAAATAATATTAAAATAAAATATCAAAAAAATAAAATTCTTATTTAAAATTTTCATTATAAATATATTTAATAAATAATGGATCACACTATTGTTTTCAATGTAAATAAGAAAAAACAAAAAAAATTGTTAACGATGAGTTATTGTTAGTTTTGTAAATTTTAAGGCTTGAATCTAGTGATTCTCATGACTTTAATAGCTAAAGATAAAGTTGTCATCTTGATGTCGAATTCTATTGTATAAGTAATTATTAGACAAGATCAAACTGGCCTTCTCAAACTAGACTTCTATTATAAAATTTGATGTTGGCTTGGAAGACTATCAAGTGGGCTAAAGATTTTGGTCAATAAGCTTTATTGATAGATAATTATTTTAATACATCTTGTGACCAAATCAAATGGGAATCTATCCTCAATATTCTGAAATAGCCTAGGTTTGGGAATTTTTTGTCAAAGGATTCATATGCTCTCCAAATATTGTTTGACTTAAATATAGGTTAATAAGAATATTCCTTCTTTGGAAGCTTTTTAATGGTCTATTAGATAGGGTTTCTTGATCATGTATTTGCTTCATGTTATCACTACTAGTACATTATGTTACCTTTTGCACCAAGCATGCAAAGAAAACCTAATTTATAGAATCTCTCTCCTTGGTGGTTGTTCTATCTTAAGCATCTAATTTTTTCATCACACATATTCCTCTAAAATAACAGTGATGAGATCTTTGCTATAATATATCTTATTTTTCTTAGGATATGTCATTAGTTACCCTAATATAGAAGTGATTTACACTTCTATTAATATTTTATAATTGAGATCTTAATTTCAAATGATCTATTATTTGTTACCATGGCATTTTCTTTGGTATACATGCTTGTCTTGTTGAAACATGATATTGGTTTAATTTATTAAGAAAAAATTAGTCTCCCATCCTAGCCTTGTAAATTCCTTCGCTCATTGTGAAATTTAGGTGATCAGCAAAATCTTCAATGCCACACATACCTACTATGTTGCATGTTAGTTTTTATCTAATTCTAACTATAAAATGTTTAACTAAATTATGAGAAATCTCCTTTGGTCTAAATGGGATGGCCAAAATGGTATGTTGGCCATTTCATTGAGACTTTGCTTATTTTCCAATAAAAGATAATGCCTAAGCATCCTTGATCCTACCACTCAAGGAATATGTTTAGCTTCCAAAATGCTCATAATATCAATAGTTGGTATTGATCCTTGAAAATTTCTAGTCAAATTTTGTATAAGCATGGATAGTCACGAAGGATATTAGTGGGATGTTCTTTGTGAGGATAAACTATTAAATGATACATTCTTTGATATTTTCAATTCAATTATTTTAAAAAAGAATTGGTAGGTTTAGAAAGCTTCTACCTTTCATATATCTTAGAACTATGGCTCCATTAAGCATAATTATTATTTTTGTTGTTGCCAACATAAATCTCTAGTGGAACAAACATATTTTGGCTGATGGTCTTCTTTCATCCCTCCATAGAAATATGAAGTATCATATCTTACAAAGAAATGTATCATATTTCTCAAATCTATATGGCATAATAATACCTAAGGTTGTTTGTCTTAGATGATTGAAATTTTTTATTTCTCCCTCTTCATCTTGCAAGAATATATTTACCTACATCTTAGCATCCATTTTTTATGAGTTTTGTGTTAATAGGGATATCAATACCACCAACATCTAGAAGGAATAAAGGTGAAGCAACATCACCAAGTTCAAGGGTTGCCAAGCAAGTTTATATATCAAATTTTTGTTCCTATGTTTTCTATATTAGAAAAATACCATTAAAAGTGGAACCTACTACTTTTGGAGAGTATTTGGTCTTACCTTACTAGTGAGATTTATAAAACACCATTGGAAGTACAAACACAACTTCTTACTTAGAATTTGATATATCAATAAAAAAATTATTGCTATCTTTTTATCTAAACTCCACATTTACATCATTAAATGTTAATTTTTCTCTTAGATCAAGACTATTGTTCATACCTTCTACTACTATTAGACAATGATATATCTATGGGACTATGCATTCTCTTTTGTCTTTTCCTACTTTAATAATCCTCCCATTTAAGATATTACTCTTTGTGGATTTTCTTAGACGATGGACATAATTCTAGTTTAGAATATTTATAGATTGTACACCATATGATTTATCTAGAAGCAAAGATGTAGTAGAGTGATTATAAAAGTAGATCTCCCTCTTAGGCTTATTTTTCTACTCTCATGAGTAAACTTTTGTTGTAGATTTATCATATTCAAAGGAAAACATAAAACAACAATAACTTGATATATGAGATTAGTGGAAAGATTAAAGTCCTTCAACAAGAGGTTAGTGCTACAAGAGTAGAGTCTTAGAATGTTTACACAAAAACCATTATAAATGTTGTTTCTCTTAAAATATAAAGAAAAAATTATTAGTCTATTGGATGCTTCAATCATCACAAGTATCTCATAGTCAAATAGTCATTGATTTTATATAATAATAATCCTTCTAGGACAAGATCCACATGATTAATCTCTTTTATTATTTTTCTTTCATTGTGTGACTTAGTTGTGTCCAAGGTTATATTCTCTTATTTTGGTTGTGTTTAGCTCATTTTGACTAGCATCATACAATTTAGATGTGTTCATTGTGTACTAGTATTATGATTACTTTAATTTATTGTGTCCATAATATAATTATATTAGGATTGGTTATTTTTATTCTTCTCTTGTCTGTATAACACCTTACATTTTTATGAATTGGTAACAAGTATTATAGCCATTTTATTGGGTATATAAAAATATAGCCAATTTTTTCTTTACTTTTATAAATGACATGCATTTATAATAACATTATATATATATATATATATATAACTCAAACACCTACCATATTTAATTTTTTTTTTTTAATATTTGAAATGTTTCAATTAAGTGAACTTTAAATATGTAGGATAAGACCAATCTAACTCAACATCTATGCAAATCATCTTCTAACCAAACAAATGTATATACACATGTGTGTCAAATCATCTTATAATCAAACAAGCATGTATGCATCCATTGTGTATTGTGTATTTGTAAAGAGTTTAATATAATAACTTTAAAAAGCCACCGTTATTGTATAATGCTAGAAATAGTTAAGCCTTTAACATTCTTTTCAAAATCTTTAGCTGTTAGTACATATAAATTTTTATTTATCAACAGTTATTTGCATCTCAAATTATTATATGACAGTATAGTGTAAATTTCTATTTATTAGCGATTATTTACATCTCATATTATTGTACCTATATAATGTAGGTATGATTGACAGTATATATAATTATCATTTAGTAGCAATTATTTCCATCTCATATTGTTGTGCCTATGCTTGACGGTACATATAATTTTACCCTTCTGTCTTGCCAGTAATATTAATCTTGCAATGCACGTCTCAAAAGAAAAGATGCCATAATAGGTAGTTTCATTTACTGTTCCATATCTAGCCTGCTAAGCCGTATGTTCCTACCTAACATTCACTCACATTCTAGGCGGCTTAAATCAATTGCATTGCGCTTCAAAATATTTTAAAAGAGCCGTCCAAATTTAGGATAGACAGTAATGGAGTCTTGTTATTGTGCAGCCACTGCACTCAATCCAGCAATCGATTTTTTTCAGGGCTCACCTATTCAACTCTCTTCTGCCGTTAGTCTTTATTCATGCATTCAACTTTCGAAAGGAATACGAAAAATAGATACATAAAACATAATAGGACAACGATCTGCTTTTCTAAGTAAGCACCAACTTCTTCAGGTTCAGGTCTTTCCAGAGGAAGAAGACACAGATTTCAGTATTAAAGGCAGACCGTGAACAGGGAAAGGAACCAACGACTGCATGTTGACGGGCTCATCTGGCTCCATCAATTTCCAATCGAATCTCAAGATGAAATGATAAAGAAACACCTCCATCACTAGCTTTGCAAACTCCATTCCCGGGCAGATCCGATTGCCCTGCCCGAAAGGAATGAAGGAAAATGGCTCATGTCGGTTGTTAAATCGGTCTGGATCAAATCTCTCTGGATTTGGAAAATACTCCTCTTTATTGTTTGTCTGTCTGATAGAGTAATGAACCTACACCCTCACACGACATACGACATCGATCCACACCTTTAGAATCTTAAAAGCAGAAAAAACTGTAAGCTGTTATACTGAAAAATGTCATAATAAAAGATGTGAGCTTATATTTACCTTCCATCCCTTTGGGATCGTATACCCTCCGTATTCAACATCTACTTTTGTTTGTTTAAATGCTCCATTGACAGGGGCAACCACCCGCAATCCTTCTGATATTACATTACGTAAATACCTGAGACCTTTTATTTCGTTCCAGGTCAGGGGCTCTCCGGGCCTCTTCATCTCCCTGAGCTTTTCACACTCTGCAGTGCAGTGAAGTGCCATAATATGATAACATATTATAGTCGATATCGGGGAAAGTTAGGCAAACAGAAAAGCAAAGGAAATAAGAACAAGATAGTATATTTGATAGGTACCTTTCCGAACCCTTTCTAGTGAACGTGGAGTGGATGAGAGCTGAGAGAGAATTGTTGACAAAGCAAAGGCCGTGGTGTCTTGGCCCCCAATGAAAAGACCCATAAAGTTGTCTGCAATCTCCTTATCGGTGAAGCTTAAATTGCTACCCGTCTTCCGAGCAGACAATATGGCGTCTAGAAAGTTGTCTTCCTTCTCTGCTTTTTCACAATTTGCTGCTGTGATGTTTTGACGGAGTTTAATTTGTGCACGAATTTGAGCGATCATAAACGTGTGCGCCCGTTTAGCCTTACCGAAGACTGTCCACGGAAGATTGAGAGGGTGAGATATAAGGCCCGCGGAGTAATCGTGGAAGTGCCTCCTAAAGATCTCCAATGCCTGTCGGGGCTTTAGCCCCATCAGATACTCCGCCACCATACTCAGTGTCATGTCTTTCATTTCGTGATGCGCACGCATAATCTGTCCGGATTGCCAACAGGTATCCAGATTTCGTACAACTAAACGTTCAAGTCTCGAGACGTAATTTTTCAAGGCTTCTTGCCCAAAAAAAGAATGTATGATACGGCGCATCCTTTTGTATTCGTCTCCTTGAGAAGTGGCAAGAGCGTGCTCTCCGACCAAAACATTGAGGGATTTTGGCCAACTGTTACGAAACAGTTTGTTTTCGTTGATGAGAATGAATTTATTGGCCTCGGGACCTAGCAGAACAACGGTTGGGCTGCCCAGAATATGAGATTTGAAGATTTTCCCGTGGGTAGTCCTTCGTATATCATACCACACGTCAGGGTTGCTTTTGTTAGCCCAGGAGTTGATATAATTGAGAGATTCGCCCCAGTATGGGAGGCCAAGGCTTCCTGGGGGAAGTGGCGGCATATTGCCTTTTATTTTCAATCTTGTAACTGCGAGCAAAAGCGGGCCATAAACGATAGCAGAGCCGATTGCCAAAGCAAGTACGCAGAGAATTAACGTAGTTGCTAATGCAATGGAAATCCACATGTTGTTGCCTGCAATGGAAATCGCAAAAGGATTCCACAATTCCATGGCCCTGACTTTGAGAAACTCACAATTGAAGTTCACATGGACATATATATATATATATATGGGTAATGCCCTGGCTTTCAAAAACTCACAATTAGAGTTCACATTCAGACATATAATATGGATAATTCCAAAGATATGTGCATCAATCGTCGATGTGTTTTTTGTACGAGCCAGCTGTTTTCTAGATGAGTTTATGAACTATATTCGACATATTCGAAAGAAAGCGGGAATATACCAAAAGAAGCCGTAAGAGGATTTATGCCCATTCCTTGTTTTATTCAATATTGCTTGTTTTATTTTCTTGGGGAATTCGTTGATGATTTATTGACTTTTGTATGGCGTTCAACTATTGTTAGGTATATATCATAGTGAGGGTGCTTGAGATTCAAACCAGGCCTTTAAATTATAATTTTTTTAATGATTTCTTCATTTTTGTATGGTGTTCACATATTTCTTAGGTATATAAAATTAGAACTGCCCCCAAATGAAACCAATATATAATTTACTAAACATTTATAATCATAATAATAATTGTTCAATTACTAAATCTAAATCCCTTGCTCCACATTTTGAAAGTTGAATTATCTATTTTAGATTATACAATTTTCAAAGGATCTCTTATGATTAATTGTATAAAAATATTTCCCAACCTTAAATTATTGTTGACACCAAACATATAAAATAGACTAAGTTAAAGGACAAATTACGTAAAAATGATTGTGGCATGGTGGTTATAGAGGCAGACTGCGCTAATATCTATGTGGCTTTGGGACAGACAATGCTGCTTACTGTGGTGGCCATAAAAAGCTAGTCGATTTGCTCGAATTCGTAGCAGCTACCACCGATTCTACCATGTAAATTCAAAAAATGGCCATAAAAATTAAACAGCCTGTACGGATTCGTGACTACCTATTCCACCATGTAAATTAAAAAAAAAAAACAAATCAAAGAATCTTTACTAAAAACCAGGGTAGGTAGCCTATTGGCAAAGACAAAGTCCATAAAGACAAATCAAAGGATCTTTACTCTAGTTTAGTGGATAAAGACAAAGTCCATCCATGGATTAGAACTAGGGTAGGTAGCCTATTGGCAAGTCATTTGACCTCTATCAACTAGTCCATCCTTTTAGGTTATAAATACTAGTCCATCCTTTTAGGTTATAAAATTTAAGGTAAGGCATGAATTTTTAAAAGAGGTTTTGGTTTACCAAGAACTTATACCTCTTAGATAAAGACATATTGCTTATTTGTTGTAATGGATAATAAATTTTTTAATATAATAATATTTAAAATATTAAAAGTATTTGATACAATGGATTATAAAATTTTAAATATAGTTATGTTGAAGTATTAAAATTAAAAAGCTTAATGGGTTGGTAAAGGATTTAGGAAATAAATTTTTTATTTTTTAAATAAAATTGATTTTGTTTTTCCTTGTATAGTTAAAAATAAAATATTTTACATCTTTAAAGATAAAATATTGAGTATGTTTCCACTTTAAATAAATTTATTAACGACAAGTTATTTCTTTAAATAAATTTATTAATGAAAAGTTATTTAAAATATGTTATAATTTACTTTATTATCATTTATAGACATGTTGCATTGTTATTTAGATTGATGTTTTCTTGGTTACTATATTTTTCATTTATTACTTGGAACCTAGTACAAGGTTATATGGTTTCTTTGGTTCTACCCCTTAGTGATAGTTATACTATTACTTGGAACCTACTACAAGGTTATATGGTTGCTTTGGTTCTACCTTTTAGTGATAGTTATACTATTACTTGGAACCTACTACAAGGTTATATAGTTGCTTTGGTTCTACCTTTTAGTGATAGTTATACAGTCATATGATTACTTTAGTTTTACCTTTTAGCCATGGTTATATTGATAATTATGTTATTTTTATTTATTACCATTTTTTTTTTCAAATAAGGGTATGAAAGATGACATTTCTAGAAGGGAATATAAGAAAAAAATTAAAGATTACTTTAGAGTAGTAAAATCTAATGAACAAGTCTAATAACTAGTGTCAAGAATTGCATTTAGGATGCTAAAGTCTATAGGAGTCTCATTAATAATTTTGACAATGAAGGATGAGCAATTTTAATGAAAGAATTTATCCTTGGTTCAGGTAATCCATTATTTTTCTATAGTAACAAACTTGAATCCCAAAAAAATAAAGAGAAGGGTATAGGTATAAGCAATACATTTTTTTAATAGTTTATTTTAATTTTTAAAAAATATGTAGCTTAAATAAACAATTTTTTATATTTATATTTCTTGCATGAGTTGTGCTTATTCCTATACCATCCACATAGTTATTGTCTCTACATCTCTTCCCATAATCACTCCACCATATTGAGCTCTACTCTAACATTACCCTCACTTGATGCAGTATAGGTAAGGGGTTCTAATAAAAGAACACCTCTTCTAGTAGCAAAAAAAATCATAGTAAACTCACAAACCAAAAAACTAAATAAAAATAATATTTTATTAGATATCTTCATGCAAGGTTTTAAAACATATTACAATAGATTATATTTATGCCTTTTTATTCAATGAAAATAAGGTAAAATCCTAAGGATCAAAATTCACTTCTCTTCATCTGCCATTTCTTCTTAAAATATATATATTTTGTTTTTTCTCACAATTATTAGGTAGCAACATTTGTATGGAATTGTATGACATCATTTGTATAGCATGTTTGCATGGTAAAACTTGTATGATACACACATGCTTCTTAATATATATTTTATTTTTTCTCACAATTATTGGGTAGCAATATTTATATGGAATTGTATGACATCATTTGTATAGCATGTTTGCATGTATGACACATACATGTATGATAACATCACTTATATGGCACACACACTTGTATGACAATACTTGTATAATGGTAGTAGCAACAATAATTATATGACACTTGTATGATAGTAGCAATTGTAGGACTTGGATGATGGCAACACCAATAATATTTGTATGGTACTTGTATGATAGCAACAACAATTACATGGTAGCGCGCATTTGCTCAACAAAAAATGTTGTTATCATAATTTTTTAAATTGGTTACTGCAAGATTGCTTGTACATCCAAATGCCCCCACATCATACACATAAGGTAAGAGGATATGTTTCATGAGTGAAAGCTCATGAATATTTTATGAAATATTCAAATCAATATCTTTCATTTTTTTCTCCATGAAATCCTCATCCCGTAAGCCTACATGACATGCAATCAATAAATTTCATGAAACAAAATTCTTTACAAGGTATTCTATCAAACACATGTTGTGTATTCTCTATATCCCCATATTTAGGATACATATTTATGAGTGAATTTCCAATAGAAATATTTGAATCAAACCTATTTTAGAATATGTAAGTATGGATCAATTCACCATATTGTAAAGCTATCAAACTAGCACATGTTAGAAGCACACCAATAATGGTAACCAAATTAGATCTCATATTACTCTACCACATTTGATGAAATAACATCAAGGCTTATTTCGCATCCCTATTTATAATATATCTAGAGATCATTACATTTCATGCCATTACATCTCCTTTCAACATCTTATGGAACACTTTATCTACCATATCGATGCTACTTTATTTTTTGTATATGACAATTAGTGAAGTCATCATAGAAACATCTTCCTCAAAGCAATTTCTAATCACATAACCATAAATTTCCTTCCCTAGTTGGAAGGCCACTAAATATAAACATGTAGAGAGAACACCCACAAAAATAATCTCATCAGTTTTCTTACTAGAACAAACCATTAAACTAATCAATACCAAAGCCTCATTAGCCTGCATGTATTGCATGTACCCCATAATCATGGTATTCCATGAAACCATATATCTTCTAGACGTTTTATCAAATATGTAATAGGCATACTCTATAATCCCACACTTAGCATACATATCCACAAGTATAATTTTAACAACAAAATTTGAATCAAACCCATACCCAATGGTATACAAATATAACAAACAACCAAATTTTGCATCTCTAACTTTAGACGGACAAGAACCACATTCAAAATAGTGACTAAGTTGGGATTAATCTTAAAATCTTATAATTCTTGAAAAAATAGCAAGACATCATATCCATCCCTAAAATTACCAAGTTGCCCAAATTTTGGAGTCATATCTCTAGTAACATTATTAGATGTACAAATATACCCTTCTTCCCCATCAATAAGTGATTTAAATGCTCCAAATTGGGTTTTCTATCATTGTTGAGGGTTAAATATTTATAGTAGTTTATGCAACACCAAGTGATGTAAAGTCCTAGCATTTCTTTTGCAAACCTTTTCCAAGATTTTACTAAACAAATCTTCTTACTTGGATGTTCTTCTCCATAGTTGAAATAATTTACCTAGTCTAATTTTTTACAATAATATTACATTTTTTAATATAAATTTACTTTAATAGGGGCAATTCCCTAAATATATTTCCAATGAGCCCCTTTAAAAAAATCCTAATAAAATGATTAAGAAGATATTTTTGTAGTTCGATTTCCTTTTCCTTCTCCATAATATCTTTAACAACATCCTCAAGAGATAAACTAAACTTGTAGATTGGCAACAACCTATGTTTCCATGGCTTGAATTACTTCCTCAAAAATCTCACCCTTAGTGATAAATATAATCTCAAAATGAACTTTAAGTAACACATGAATATGATTTTCATGAATATAAGATCATATTCTCCCTTCAATTGCAATTCAAGTTGCCTTCTTTCCTATATCTGTTAGTATTTGTGTTATTATAATGAATTCATGTGCCTAGTAATGGTCACCAATAGTATCTATAGTAGCTTTATTGTAATACATCACGCTTGATATTATTTTGTCCCTCAATTGTTTTAATAATAGCATCAATAATTTCATTATATTTTACTTTACTAGAACCTATTTCTTCAACTAATAATGTTTATTTTTGTAGTGGCTCTACACTATTAATTGATGATGCATCTTTCACTTCTAAAATTTTAAGACCTTTGGTATCCTTACCTTGTGCAAGATCATTATCTAAAATGCTTGTTATTTTTTTGATGTAGTTTTTACAACCTTCATTTCATCCTATTCAACTAACATCTTTACTAGAAGTTTCATGATGCAGGAGCATCCAGTGGTGTAAGAGTGATATTGCATCACCTAAAATTTATATTTGATTTAATTATTTCCTAAATATATTTAGTTATCTTAAGTATAGAAAAATAGAGTTGTTGGCGAAATAATCACCCCAATACCCTGAACGGTTTGGGAGTTATGTATATTTTATGGCAAAACCCTACCAAAAATAGTGAAATAAAGGTAACCAATCTTGTAGGTGAATTTTTAGGGTCTTAGAGGTCGAATTTGAAAATTTTAAAATAGACATAAGACTTTCCTAAGTCCTACTTTGCATAGTTTGGCTTGTGCCCTTTCTAAAAATATCTCATGCGAGTCAATCGGATCAACGAGTGCGAAGTTATGACCTCGACAAGTTTGACCCCAAATTTTAAATTTCAAACTCATAGTTTTAGGTGGGAAAGGAGAAAACAGGGTTAAAAGGGGGAATTTCAAATTTGTAATTAGTTAGTCTCTATAAGATTTGTCTTTGGGGAACAATAATATAAGAAAGATTTGGCTCATTTGGTATTTTATCTTATGTGGATTTTATGTGACTGTTTAATGCAACTCTGCTTCAAGTGGTATCAGAGTAGGAGTTCTTGAGCATGTAAACAGAGCACCAGATGTGAGAAAATTTACACAAGGATTTGTGGTTAGGGTCTCTGAGAAAAGAGAGCAAAAACATCTCCACAAAAAAACCATGGTGGTGGGATAAATGTGGTTCTAGAAGAATATTTTAGAGCTTTGTAGAGGTAAGTTCAGGCCCTGCAAGAGGAGCTGCATAGAGGGTTTGAGCCAAGGAGAGAAGATGGGAGTGAAGATGAAGCTGAATAAGAAGAGGACCAATTTGAGGAAGAAGAAGAGGAAGTAGATCCTGCACAAGCCCAACTGTATAAGGACATATCCTATATTGGGAAGAAACCCAAGTTTTATGTCTCTATGTATTCTAGAAATCTCAACCTAGAAGATTTGATCGACTGGATCAATGACATGGAGGAATACTTTGAGTATGAGGATGTAGAAGATCTTGAAAGGGTCAATTTTTCTAAGACTAAGTTGAAGGGCCATGCTAGTATAAGGGAGTACAGTTAGATAGAAACAAAATAGGGAAGGAAAGGATAACTAGGTGGGAAAAAATGGTGGATAAGTTGAAGAGGTAGTTCATTCCAACTAATTATGATTTGGATCTATTAAAAAAAATACAGGATTTAAGACAATCAAGTAAGTATGTCAAAGAATACATAGAGAAGTTTTATAAAATTTTAATCAGAACATGTCATTCTGAGGCCAACAAGGAGAAGGTAGCCCAATTAAGTCTTGTCAAGATGACCACCATAGAGGATGCATACCAATTTTCCTTGAGGTTTTAAGAGAAGCTAAATAGAAGGTTTGAGAGTAAGAAAAGAGGAAGAGGTTATGGTGGAAGAACTGGTGGGAGAAAAAATGGAGGTAAAAATGAAGATCAAAAGAAGAATGGAGAAGCCAAAAGTGGTTAGGACCAAAAGGGGGATAATGCTTACTGCCATTGTGATTAGAACAACGGTTACCAAAGAGGAAGAGTAAGATTTAGATGAGGGTTTGGAAGAGGAGGATTTTTTGGAGCCTATTTCCACTGTGGAGAAGGACATCGAGCATACAAGTGTCCATAGCACCAAGAGAGGAAAAGTAAGAGGCCCAAAGGTAATGCCTAAGCTATTATTGTAGATAAAGGTGTTGAATATGATAACTCTAAAGAAGAATAAAAAGGATAAGTGTTGATCACAAGGAGAGCCTTTTTGAAGGAGGAGAGAGATCTAGATCAGAGGAAGAGCTTATTTTGCACAAGGTGTAAATGTGCAGGTAAGGTCTATAATGTTATCATAGATAATGGTAGCATAGATAACCTAGTTTTAGAAGGAATGGTTATAAAATTATAGTTAGAGAAGAAGAGACACCCGCATCCATATTGAATTGTGTGGTTGAAGAAGGACCATAGGGCTTTGGTCAACGAGCAGTGTTTAGTAAAATTTAATATTGGTAATTACCGTGATGAGGTCTTGTGTGACATCCTACCTATGGATGTTTACCATTTTCTATTGGGAAGGCCATGGTAATTTTATCGATGTGCAATACATGATGGGTATGCCAACACTTACTCCCTGACAAAGGATGGAGTATGCCATAAGCTGAAGCCCCTAAAGGAGGTGGATGAAAAGGTATGTAGCAGTACCAAAAAAATTTTAGGTAAAGGTATAAAGTTTTTGGATGGTTTGAAGCATGAGCATATGTGCTATGCATTAATTCCTAGAGTTAGGGAAGAAGAATCCAAAGATAGCCCAGTAGAAGTATCAGGTTTGTTAGAATAATTACTAGATATTATATTAGATAATGTGCCTGAGGGCTTGAAAATAGTGAGGAAGATCAATTACAATATAGATTTGGTATCGAGAGCTAGTTTGTCCAATAAGGTAGCCCATAAAATGACCCCTTTAGAAAGTGAGGAGCTAAACAGACAAGTCCAAGAGTTACTAAAAAATGGACTAATTCGGGAGAGCCTGAGTCCATGTGTAGTACCTACAGTACTAGAACCAAATAAATATGGAGAGTGGAGGATGTGTACAGACTTTTGAGCCATTAACAAAATCACTATCAAATATAGGTTTTCATTTCCAAGGATGGATGACATTATGGACTATTTGAGTGGAGCCAAGTACTTCACGAAGATTAACCTGAAGAGTGGGTACCATCAGATTCGTATCAAAGAAGGGTATGAGTGGAAGACTAAATTCAAGACCAAAGAGGGTTTGTATGAGTGGTTGGTCATGCCATTTGAGCTAACCAATGCACCAAGAGCATTCACGTGGCTAATGAATGAGGTATTGAAGGAGTTTTTAGGAAAAATTTTCATTGTCTATTTGGATGACATTTTAATATTTAGCAAGACCCTAGAAGAGCACCTAATGCATATTAGAAGAGTTTTTGAGAAGTTGATGGAGGATTAATTGCTAATTAATTTGAAGAAGTGCAGTTTTGTGAAGGAGTTGGTGTATCTGGGATTTGTCATCTCAGCTGAAGGTCTTAAAATAGACCCAAAAAAGTTGAGTGCTATCATTGTTTGGCCTATCCCAAGGAGCATTACAAAGGTAAGATCATTTCATGGTCTAGCCAATTTTTACATAAATTTTATTAGAAATTTTAGTAGTGTTTGTGCACCCCTAACAAAGACAATGAGAGGGGATAAGAAGGAGTTTAAGTGGACTTGAGGAGCAGATAAGAGATTTGATATGTTGAATAATAAGGTAATAGAGCAACCTATTTTGGAACTTCTAGATTTTAATAAGGTATTTTAGGTAGATTGTGATGCTAGTGGTAGTGCCATAGGAGCTATATTGAGTCAAGAAGGTAAACCTGTTACCTATTTTAGTGAGAAACTCAATGATGCTAGGAAGAAGTATTCAATTTATGATCAATAGTTTTATGCTATAGTTTAGGCTCTGAAGAAGTGGAGGTACTATTTTTTTCCAAAAGAGTTGTTTCTATATATTTATCATCAGGAATTATAGTATATTAATATCCAAGGGAAGCTAAATTATAGGCACTTGAAGTGGGTTGAGTTTCTATAGAGTTATATCTTTGTATTGAAGCACAGGAGTGGAAAGTCAAATAGAGTTGCAGATGCCTTAAGTAGAAGGCATTGTTTGTTAACAAAAATAAAGGTGGAAGTTGTAAGGTTTGATGAACTTAAGAGTTTATAGCTTGAAGATCCTAATTTTGTAGAGGCTTGGAGAGCTTTTTTAGCACCTGTTACTTTGGATAGGACTAAGTGGTTGGATTTTCTAATCCAATATGGAATGTTGTTCAAAGGAAAACAATTATGCATTCCAAGGATTTCAATGTGGGAGAATCTAATCAAGGAGAAGCACAATGGAGGGTTGGTTGGACACTTTGGTCGGGATAAGACAATTGCTCTTGTTAATGAGAATTACTATTGGCCATAGTTGCAGCAATATGTGAACATATTTGTAAAAATTTGCAGAGTATGCCAGATGGCCAAGGGTGTAAGACAAAACACTGGATTATATCAGCCATTACCTATACCAGAGAGACCATGGGAAGATATTAGCATAGATTTTATTCTTGGTCTACCAAGGACACAGAGGGGGAATGACTCAATATTTGTGATGGTTGATAGATTCTCAAATATGGCACATTTTATTCCCTACCAGAAAACTAATGATGTAGTTCATGTTGTAGGGTTGTTTTTCAAAGAGGTGGTATGACTACATGGTCTACCAAAGAGTATTGTTTCTGACAGGGATACCAAGTTTGTTGGGTATTTTTAGAGGACCCTATGGAAGAAATTGAAGAAAAACCTGAAATTCAATTCTTCATACCATCCATAAAATGATGGAAAAATAGAGGTGGTGAATAGAAGTTTGAGTAATCTAATGAGATGTTTTGTAGGAGATAAGCCCAAGGGATGGGATTTGGTTTTTCCATAGGAAAAAATTACATACAATACTTATGTAAATATGAGTACTAATAAATCTCCATTCCATATTGTATATGGGAGAAGCCCAAGAAATGCTTCTGAGTTGAGGAAGATGGATAGAGGGAAAAAGTGCAGTGCTAAGGCTGAGGACTTTGTTGAGCACCTGAAGAGCTTGCATGAAGCAGTAAAGTAGCATATTAACAAGATGAACACTCAATACAAGACAAGAGAAGACTAGAAGTGATGGCCTAAGGAGTTCCATGTGGGAGATCAAGTTATGGTTCACTTGAGGAAAGAAATATTTCCTGCTAAAACTTATAACAAGTTAAAAATGAAGAAGTTTGGACCATGCAATGTCAAAGGAAGATAGGATTTAGGGAATGCCTATGAGGTAGAATTACCAAGTGGGCTGAAAATATCACCTATGTTCAACATTTCAAATTTAGTAGAGTATCATGAAGGTGATAACAATGATGGGCCAATCATAGAAATGTGGAGTATTCCAACATCTACTCTAGATACATAAGAGATAGAAGAGATTCTAGATAACCGCATTAGCAAGAGCACAAGGTACAGATAGTATGAAGAACATTTGGTTAAGTGGAAGGGCATTCATGTAGAAGATTCAACTTGGTTGTCCAATATAGAGGTTGACCACCTTGGTTTTTCTTCAAAATTTGAGAAGTGAAGGTCACTTCTCAATTTACCCTGGGTTTCTGATGTAGGAGCATCCAACGGTGTAAGAGTGATCTTGCATCACCCCAAATTTGTATTTGCTTTAATTATTTTATAAATGTATTTAGTTGTCTAGGGGCTAGAAAAATAGTGTTATTGGTGAAAGAATCACCCCAATACCATAAATAGTTTGGGAGTTGTGTATATTTTATGGTAATGGGAGTTATGCATTGAGTCCTTAAATGGAATCAATGCATAACTTTTAACATCCTTGACAATTGAATACATATTCGTTCTAACATCATGTACTATTTTTTTTGTCAAATTTCTATGGCCAATCCAACTAAATATGACATGCATCCTTACAAGAACCTATTTGAAAACTAACTATACATTGTTTGATTTACAAAATTTGGTTCTCAATTTGTAACCATGATCTCTTGTAAGGATTTGGATGCTCAATTCTCTTCAATCCAAGTTTCTCTACCGTATCTATTCATAAAAATTTGTATGTACTATTATCCACAATGACCTTGTAATATTTTTCTCTCAATTTAAAAATTATCTTAAAAATATTTCTTCTTTGCACTAGTTCATATACCTCTTGGTTTTTTTTAATAATACCTCTTCATCAAAAGTAGCTCTCCTTGTTTTGATATCTCCATGTGCTTCAATGAGGTAATACTTTCTTCATTTTCTTGTATAATATGGTTATGAGCTTCCTTTATACATCCTCTAGTATATTATATTAGAGGGAACTCATAGAATCTATATATTTCCAAACTCTTATAATACCTTCCAAAATAAAATCATTCTCTTCATCTATAAAATCTACCTCATCCTCCTAATGATTCACCATTTTATCGATTACTTTGGTTAAAACTAATCATTTGTGAAAAAATATTTTCTTTATCATGAGTTTATTGTTCTATTCCTTCATTGTACAACCCCCATCCTCTTCCTCATGCACTATTTTATTGCTTGTGGATCAACTTCTCTTTTGTCTTGAGTGCATATTGATATATCTCTTCATTTTTTTAATCCATACCACACCTATTTCATCTTGTATGGATAGCCTTAGCCCATTTATATATCTTACCACTTTATCTTCATCATCTTCAATATGACCTACTCTTATTGTCAATTTACAATACCCTTTTGTACATTCTTTTACTCCCAACTCCCTTTGCTTAAGATTTTGAATTTATTTAAACAACCCCATTTCATAATCAATAGGTAAAAATTTAGATTTTAATTTCGAAACAAACCTATCTAAAGTTTAAATTTTACCATTACCTTTCCATTACCTCTTTATTTGGATATGATCCCACCAAATAAAAACATGTTCCTTTAGTCATGTGCATGTAAATTTGACTTGCTTTGATCCCTCTATAGATTCACTTGATATGTTTTATCCAATCTATAAACTCTTCTAGATTTATTATTCCATTTAAATTTAGAGTATCCATATTTTGCTTACCTCCATTGCTAAATATTGCCTGAATCATGTTGGAGTACATTATATTATTTGGCACATGCTAATCATCCCCCATGGTACCTTCATGGTATATTTGTAAATAATATATTAGGATTGAGTCATAGTTTAGAGTGTAAGTTATATTTATTCATTTATGTAAGTGTGAATGTGCAATAAATGCACAAGTATCTTTTATGTATGAGAATAATATGTAATTTAAATATGTGTATAACTGTATTAGGATAGGTGTGCAAGTTAATAAGTGCAAGAGTCATGTATAGGTATCCATATGTTATAGAGTCAAGTGTTCATTAAGTATACAAGTGTCAAGTAGATAAGCCAAGAGTCATGAGACTTGGCATATGGAAAGGAATAGTCAAGTATCCAAAGAGTCACACTACTATAACTATATTATGAAGGCAATCGAGCATATATGAAGAGACAAATACAATCACAAACATTACTATTGTAAGAGAAAGAGGAGCAATAAATATTGTGTACATTTTGACTAATTATTATTGTAAGTCGTATTACATGCTTAGTATATGTTGATTAAGGCTATTACATTAATATTGTTGCATATTATTAAATGTTATTTGATATATTATAAGCCTTATATTACATATTACTTTCCTCATATTATTCTACATATATAATTATCTTGAACTTATTATATTGTGCTATATTATATTTGATTGTATGATATTTGTGGTAGTATTAAGGTTTAAAAATCCATCAAATAAATTATTGAATTGGTTCTTCTTCTTGCTCTTCAACTTAAGTTTTTGGATGATCAGTATCTTCCTCTTCATTATCACTCACATATTCAATATGAATACCTCTCCTTTAGGTAGTATCAAATATATATATATATATATTATATATATATATATATATATATATATATATATATATATATATATATATATATTATCTATTTGGAATTCCCCTCAACATCTTGATTATGTCCATTGGCTAAGGCATAAGACCATTGATCTTTCTATTTTCTCTAGCATGTATTGTAAGCCTCTAAAATATTTCTCTAATACCAAATGATGTAGTCTAGGGGAGGGATTCTAAGGAAAGACTACTTCTTATAGTAGAAAACTTTTTCACAACAAATTCACCAACTAGAAAATTTAACAAAAATAATATTTTATTAAATTTCTTCTCATCAGCGATTATGGAACATGCTTCAATACATCATATTTATGATTTTTCCTTCTATGGAAATGAAGGTAAAATTTGAAATACTAAAATTCATGTCCCTTTGTCTTTCATTTCTTCTCAATTTTTTTTTCTTACTGTTGTTGGGCAACAATATTTATATGATGCTATACAATAGTACTTGTGTGTTAATTTTGTATAGTAACACTTATATGACATATAAGTATATGATAACATCACTTGTATGACACACATACTTGTACAACAATACTTATATGACACTTGTATAAAACTTGGATGATAGCAGTATCACTTGTACGATACGTTTTTAACAAGAGCAATACAACACTTGTATGATAATAACAATAGCAACACTTGTACGAAAACAACAACAATAATACTTGTACAATAATTTTGTGATGATAGCAACAAAAACATGTGTATGGCACTTGGATGATGATAATAACAACAAAATATATACAATAATTATATGGCAACAATAATAATTATATTGTAACACATATTTGCTTAATAATAATTATTTTTATGGTATCAATTATTATTATATAAATGGTTGATGCAATATTGCTTGTATACCTAGATGCTCCAGCATCATCTCTATCCATGGAATCAATTTCCTAATCAACCTTATCAATACCTCTTCCTATCCAATGCCCTCATTTATGTCATTTGTAATGATACAAATAGGTTATGTCATAAAATTCTTCAAAGGCAATAATTGTGACATAGTGATAATGATGATACATGTAACGAAGTTGTTATAGTTAGACAAGAATACTATATTTCTATATCAATAAAACATCAAGGAGTTTTACTTATATTTTGGATACCATATCATGTCATATTATTTTCTTGTGATGAAGCTCATATGCCTCCCAATCAAGTTCCTACCTTAGCATACTAGCTCCAAAAAAGAAAACCCTAATCATTGGCTTTGGTGGTACATTCTACATGGACATTATGAGCCTAAAAAAGCTTAAGATATTTTAGAATGACATTATGATTGTGAATTTTGCTACTTTCTTATTTTATTCTAGATATATCCAATATAGAAGAAAGAAATGCTAACTATCATAATTTCTCTTTATTAAATATGGTTGTGCCATGAAGCCATAGGTATAAGCTTTGTACACTTGCTGTAACTATCCCACTATTATATTTGGTTTGGGATTAATATTTATTCATTAGCACCATCATTGATTTGACTTAATTTAAATGATAAGAAATATATTGAAGAGAAATATAAGTAGCTTTAGTTATTTATGTTTATTTTCTATTTTACTAGTATTTTATTTTCTTTACAGGAATATATAATATAGATATTTTTTTATTTAATTCCATTATGGGCTAGTAACCACATACAAAGATAATTTAAATGATTTTTATATCAATTGTTGATCCCCCTTAATATTATTATATTGTTTTAGTTAGTTTTCCTTGATTATATTCATGTTCCATGAAATTCAAGTCTGATTAATTTTATCTATGTACTCTAAACCTACTTATAGTTACCTTCATATTGATTGGATAAAAATAATTTACTATAAAATTAAGAATCAAACTCTTTTCATAAATACCTTAGCTATAGTAAAATTGATAAAAGTGGTTAATTTTTTATCATGCAATACCTATTGCCATTTGAAATGAGTGCATGAATAAGAATTAGGTTATACACATTGCTTATACTCAGAGGACTTTGAAAATTTGGTTAATTTAAAAATTTGGTTAATTTGAATATATTTTTGTTGATTTATATTAAATATCCATGTATTAATAAGAATACAATATATTGGAATGAGCTAGATGTTTTTTGTTTAATGGTCAACTCTTTTTGCATCTTAATAAACTAATTTTAATGTCCAAAATGTGATATTTTACTAATGGTCAATTATTCTTGCATCCCATTAAATTAAATTCATGATGTTAAGTGTAATGAAAATAGGATGGCATGTTATGTTAAATTTAATTATGTTAGCAATTATTCAAATACCTAACTTAACAAGTGTTATTTTCAAATAACTAATTTAGCAAGTGTATATTTTGAATTTTCAATGATAATCAATTTACAATGATAGGAACTTAGATTTTATAAAATTTTAAATTTTTATGTAAAGTTGTCTATCAAACTTTTGGTTCATTACATATTTCTATGGAAAAAATATATAACACTTAATTTGCACCAATATGTACCAATACTTAATGTGGTACAACCCACATCTCTTTTGATGTATCCTCCCCATTTGAAAACCCATCTACTCATATAGAAACCATAATCCCACCCTCTTCCATCAACAATAGGCTCTCCTAAAATCCTAAATTCTAAAAATAATAAATAAGTTCAATTATCACATGTAAAATAAAGATAAGATCTATTTTATTGTTATAAGAAAATGATATTTCTAGTGTTTAATGTATTTATATTTTTTTATTGGCAATATGTCTAGAAAAATTATTAAAAAATTACATAGATAGTGATGTGTGTTTCACATCATCCATAAATAAGTGTAACACCATATATTAAATCTTAATTAACTCTTAGTTAAATATGAGTTAAGCTTTTGGGCTAGGAAGTTATGTCATTATATCCTTATATTGAGTTAAAGTAGTATTAGTTTAATAAATCATAACTAACTACCAATGGTAAGAATGTTGCCTATGTACCTATTAAAAATAATATCATTTTGGAATACTTTATGATGTTAATAAAAACATGTTGAATGAAATCGTTTTATTAAACAAAAATATTAGTAGATTAGCTTATGTGGCTTATTTGATTAAGGACATTGATCATTGCATGAAAAATATACTTATCATATTTTCATGTGTTAGAAAAATGAAATGCTTGAGTGTTTATTCCATGGATCAACTTTGTATAAATAACTAAGTTGATCATTGACAGTCGTTGGATTACCATAACTCATAAAACCTAATGAAGACACCACTAAGAGTTCTCCTGACACGTGGAGGAGTGGAAACTCAAGTGTGTCTATCCTAGTATAACTTAAGAGAATATTCACTTATTCTAGCATGCCCCATTAAGTGATACTAGGGGTGATTTGTACAAATGAGTCCTTAAAAAAAGGCCTGAAGAGGTACTCAAGTATAATGACTTCTTTTTGAATTGATGGTAAAAACCCAATGGAAAAAACCATCAATAAAAAGGAAGTAAGAGGCTTGTATTCGTATAGCAAATATTTTCCTCTTAATATAATAAGAAATATGAGTCTCAGAAACTTGGCCTGATGAGGTACTCATGTACATTATATAGTTGGTGAAAAACCCCTATGGAGAAAAACCAACTATGAATAGAAGAGAGGCTTGTCTGTGTATGGAAAATATTGTCCTCTTTATACAAAAATAAACATGAGTCTCGGCAACTTGGCCTGATGAGGTACTCATTTACAATAAATAGTAGGTGAAAAAACCCCTGTGGGAAAAAACCAACTATGAGAAGAAGAGAGGGTTGTCTTTGGATGGTGAAGATTGTTCTCTTACTACAAAAAATAATGAGTCTCAACAACTTGGCCTGATTAGGTACTCATAATATATAGTTGGTGAAAAATCCCTATGGGAAAAAACCAACTATGAATAGAAGAGAGGCTTTCCTTTGTATAGAAAATATTGTCCTCTTTATACAAAATTAAATATGAGTCCTGACAACTTGGCCTGATGAGGTACTCATTTACAATATATATTTGGTGAAAAAATCCCTATGGGGAAAAACCAACTATGAGAAGAAGAGAGGCTTGTCTTCGGATGGTGAATATTGTCCTCTTACTACAAATAATGATGAGTCCCAACAACTTGGCATGACTAGGTACTCATACACAATATATAGATGGTGAAAAAAAACCTTTGGAAAAAAACCATCTGCCACAAAAATATCCAAGATAGAGGCATGTCTTCGGATGACGAAGATTGTCCTCATAATATACATACTTTTGTCGAGATGATAAAAAAAACACAAGGAAAAAGCCATTCTCCAAACAGTATAATGAGAGGTGGAAAAAATTTGTGCACCAAGATACTTTAACACCCTCCCTTAAGTGATAGTAGGGGTAAGTGAAAAAGTAATAAACATTATGTGGCATACCCACATAAGATGAGTCTTGGCACCAAGGCCTGATAAGGTAATCATGTACAAAAGATATGGTATAACCACAAAAATGAGTCCCGACAGCAAGGTATGATAAGGTACTCATTTACAACATGTGATCAAAAGAATAAATATCACTAAAGAAAAGTTCCCTAAAACCAAAGTGTCTCACAAGGAGTGTTAAGATGGGATGGAGAAATAACCACAAAAATCATAAGGATAGTCCAAAAATGACTCCACAAGCATGAGTATGTGGTTTCCACCTATATGAACACAATGGGCTGATAACAAGGTCCAAAACTTGTGGACAACTAGCAAAATAAGGGAAATGGTAGAAAACCTCAAGGGGAAACCACCTGCTAGAATAGAAGAATAAGGAAGATGTGCATGGAGGATTGAGAGGAATTAATATGTCCTCTTCAACCCCCCTTAGGACAAATTCCATTAGGAATCCTGCAATGGACCCCATAAAATATCTCAAAAAAATAGAGACTTATTGTAGAAATGAATTCATACTCCCAGACTGATGCTTGTGAACCATGAAACCAAAGTGACTCAAAAAAATGAATGTGATGATAAGATGGATAATGAACCACAAAAACTGCAAGGGATGTCCAAATTGACTCCGTAAGCATAAGTAGTGGTATCCACCTGTATGACACAATGGACTGAATAACATGTTCCAAAAAGGAGTGGACAAACAACAAAACAAGGGGCATTTCCTCAAGTATGAAAGTTATGAGGGGTGAGAGGTTCAAGTGAATTCATTATTTTAACACAAAAGAAAAAAGTTGAAGTTTTAACCAATATTCCCCCCTTAGAACTTCAATTTATGGATTAATACAATTGAATATGTTTATTAAGCTTTTCAATATATTAAATCTCAAAATACCTACCCTAACAAGAGGGAAACTATAATTATATGAGGTTTGTTATATTTTCACTTTTGAAATGCCAAATCCTCTTATTTTTTCTCAATACCCGCCCTTACTTGATAGAAACTTTAAATATAGAGAAGAATTTTCAAGGATTGTAGGCTTGAAATGTAGTGATATCAACCATATTTTAATTTGGACTCTCAATACTCACCCTTACGAGAGGGAAACTATAAGTAAGAGAGATATCCAATGTTTAAAAAAGTTGATGGAAAAATATATGCCAGTCATTTATACCAATTGTCTCCAAAACCCGCCCTTACATGAGGGAAACTATAAGTTTTTAGAAGTAATGATACATGGAACATAGGAAAATATATTTTGAGGAAGAACTTATTTAAAATTTTGGGTTTCCATGTAAGATGAGGAGTGAGAGGATCAATTGTGTTCATTGAATTCATTTTTAGTTGAATTTGAATTGAAGTTAACCCAAATTTCCTCTCTTTAACTTTAATTTATAGAATGCAATGGAAAATAGTTTCAGAAGCCTGAAGTAAATATCAAGGTCCTCAAAATTACCCACCCAAACAAGAGGGATATTATAAGTCATTTGAGGATTGGTGATGAGATTTCGAGGCTAATGAGAAAAAATATTCCAAAGCAATAAGAAACACCAAATAACTCAAAATACCCGCTCTAACGAGAGGGAAATTATAAGTATTTTGAGGATAATTTGATATTAAGTTTTGCTTAATGATTACAAATATGCGAGGCCTATATATCTTTTCTTGTCAAATACCCGCCCTTATGAGAGGGAAACTATAAGTATTTATAAGATATGATACTTGGAACTTAGGCTTTATATCATCCAGGTCTTTGTGGGTATCTTAATAACTCGCCCTTACTTGAGGGAAATTATAAGTTAATAGGATTCCAATATGGTTTTGGTGATATAATATTTGTGTTTATGAGAAAAATTAGAAAAATTTGCAACTAAACTTAGTTTTAAAAAAAAAATTGAGATAAGATTTACCTCATAAATTATTATATTTATGTGAAAATTAAACAAAACAAATACATTTTTCTTGAAAAAAGAATAATTTAATTAAAATCTTTTGATATTTTTAAGCAAGTAAAAAAATCAAAAGATACAAGTTCTGTTAATGAATAGAAATGTAAAAGTAGAGATTATCACTTTTCCATTTATATTTTACTATATTATAGTAAAGAACATATGTAAAAAATTAAATGAGAACTTATGTATAATATAAAGTGTTGTTTAATTGAAAAATTATAAAAATTGAAAGGTAAAATTTATGTTTGAGAACTTACTTATAATATAAAGTGTTGTTTAATTGAAAAAGTATAAAAATTGAAAGGTTAAATTTATGTTTTTCTTTAATGGATTAAGAAAAAAAGATTATACCAAAAAAAATTAATAAAGAGAAGGCAAAATAAATAGACGCGAAGACAAATCCCCCCAAAAAGAGATAGATGCATAAAAAGTACCTTAGCAACCCCAAAAAGGAATTATAATAAATATTACAATTTCCTTGATATCTGAGCCAAGGAGAGGTCGAAAATATTAGGAAACGGATAATTCTTCAAGATCACATATTGTTGACGGTTGCACATGCCCAAGCATTCCACCAGAGTTACACCTTTGCCTCTAATGCAAACAGGTTCAGAAAAAGGTTCACCGGAGTTATTTTTGAGGTGTCTAAGATTATTTTTGACATCTATACAAATAGGTTCACAATATCTTCAATTGCAAACAAACAAGAGTTTAGTTCCCGGTCAATAAAAGATAGGTGGTGTATTTGAAGAAAATTAAATTTCTTATATTCGTCGCAATCCGGACGTCGGGAGCGGAGAGCGGACTGCGCTTAGCTGATGGTGCAGTGCGAACATCGAGGGTGAAGTACAAACTTTGCTCAGTGGACTGCGTAGTGTGAACGTCAAGGGTGAAGTACGATCTTCTCTTAGTAGATGACGTAGTGCGTACTTTGGGGGTGCCAATCGGACTACACAGGGCACAAGGCGCAAGAGGACAGAAGTTGTCGAAGTTTGAACGGTGCACAACGGAGGCAAGCGGACTTCACACGACGTAGGGTGAAGTGCGGACTATGCCCGAATTTAGGCTTTGCTTGTGCACTCAAGCTATGCTCAGATCTTGGGCGCATTCAGGTTGTGGTAGCGAAATTGGAAGACTCTTTCAGACTTAGCCAAATTTGGCTCTGCAATATCTTTTGCTTCGGAAGGCTTGTGTGGCTGCAACAATTACTTGCTTGGCTGGGAGGAGAGAAACACTGAAACTGAGATCAAAGTCTCAGATCTGAGCTCTAACTATAGAACCCAAACTAAATTGCTCTGAGGCGATTTATACAGAGAGCAACAAACTTTAGCACATAAAATAACTACAAACCCTAAAGATGCCAAAAACAACATAAAACTTTATTTATATGAAATGAGGGTTACAGAAGTCCTCAACTGAGGAAATAACATCTGCAGACTAAGCTGCAGGATAAACTAAAAGACAAAATGTCCAGGCGGCTGCTCAAAAATTAATCAGATGAGCCACACTGCTCACTAAAATGCTCTTCTCACTTTCTCCGCTCTTCCATGCTCTACTCCACTCACTGCTCTCTTTTTCTCTGCTCTTCTTCTCCTTGACTCCTCTTTGTGCACTATCATGTCTGAAGACCCAAACTACCTTATATAGCCATGGGAAGAGAAAGATAGGGTTTGTCCTCTGACAGGTTTTGACAGGCCCTCAACTAGGGTTTCTGACCAATCATCGAACTGGCATTAAATTGCCAAACTAGCATTAACTTCTGCAATGATCGGATCTGTTAGATGTCACATCTATCAGAGGGTAGGTGTGACGTCATGTCAAACCTTTTTGCCAAGATCCCCAACTATGTGAGCGCAGTTCGACTTCGCCTAAGTTCGAAGTGCAGTCTGATGGAGGCCTTAAATATGGATTATTATTTCTAACACCCTCCTTTAAGCCTGATTTCATGAGCGCTTTGACTCCAAGCTACTCTCATAATCTGCTGAAGTCTTCCTCCTTCAAAGGCTTCATGAAGATATCAGCCAGCTGCTCCTTGGACCTGCAAAACTACAATTGTACTTTGCCGAATTTCACTAGCTCTTTGATGAAATGATATCGGATGTCTATGTGCTTCCTCTATCTATGGAATACTGGGTCCTTCGAGAGCACGATTGCAGAGTTATTGTCACAAAATATTGTTGTCGCTGCTTCGGGTAGATGATGTAGTTCACACAAAACTCTTCTCAGCCAGACTACCTGGCAGGCGGCTAAGGTGGTAGCAACGTACTCTGCTTCTGCGATGGACAACAAAATGATGGGTTGCTTCTTGGACACCCATGAGATTGCCCCTAATCTAAGATGGAAAGCATACCCGAAGGTGCTCTTTCGATCGTCGGTACTACCAGCCCAATCACTATCTGTGAAGCCGACTAGTTCCAGTTGGTCCTGTCTGGCATAAAATAAGCCATTATTCCGCATCCCGTTGACATAGCACAAGATCCTCTTGCCTACTTTCCAGTGTGTGTCCTTCAGAGTCTCCATGAAATGACTGATCATACTAACTTCGAACATCAAATCTGGTCGAGTTACAGTCAAATACATCAGACTACCAACTAGCCTCTTGAACAAGGTTGGATCTACATTCCTCCCTGAATCCAATTTGCTCAGCATCAAACCTGTGGCTATAGGTGTGATGGTAGGTTTGTTCTCCTCCATCTTGAACCACTTCAGGACATCCTTCGCATACTTACCCTAAGAAATGAATATGTCATTTGTCGATTGGTCAACTTCAATAACGAGAAAATACTTCATTAGCCTTAAGTCCGTCATCTTGAACTCCTTCTTCATGGTTGTTCTGAACTGGTCAAATAGGACATTGTTGTTGCTAGTATAAATCAAATTGTCCACATATAGACAGATGATTATGAGCTCACCTGCTTCATTTTTCTTCATGTACAAGGTGTGTTCATATGGGCATTTGACAAACCCATTTTCCTTAAAATAGTTGTCAATCTGACTGTACCAAGCTCGGGGCGCCTGCTTCAAACTGTATAATGCCTTTTTTAGCTTCAAGAATTTGCCCTCCTGGCCTTCAATTTTGTAACTTGGTGGCTGGTCTATGTAGACCTCTTCCTCCAACACTCCATTGAGGAAGGCTGACTTGACATCCATCTAGTACATCTTCCAACCCTATTGGGATGCCAATGCCAGGATCATCCTGATCGTGTCAAGTCGGGCTACATGCGCATATACCTCATGGTAATCGATGCCTGACTTTTGCTTGTAACCCTTCACCACCAGTCTGGCTTTATGCTTGTCAACGTCTCCTTGGGCATTAAACTTTGTCTTATACACCCACTTAACCCCAATGGTCTTCTTCCCTGCTGGAAGATCTGTCAGTTGCCATGTATCATTATTTTCAATGGCTTTGATCTCCTCGTCCATCGCCTACACCCACTTCAGATTCTGACTTGCATCTTCAAACTCTACTGGATCAACTTCAGTAAAGAATACAAAGTCAGAGTACTCTTCATCTATGTGGGTTTGGTTTGCCTCATAGATTTCTTGCAAGCTCTAGGTTATGGATTCTACTTGCACATGGAGGTGACCGAGATGGAGTGGTTGTGCTACTATTGGCATCGTTGTTGCTGTTGGAAGTTGCAGGTGGCTACACACTTCCTTCTTCCAAGTCAACAAACTATACTACTACTGGCTCTGATTGGCCAGTCTTTGACTTCTAGTTCCAGGCTTGATCTTCAAGAAACTTCACATCATGACTGATGATGAGCTTCTTCGTCACAGGGTTGTACAACCTATAAGCCTTTGCCTGCTCATTGTACCCTATGAAGATGCACTTCTCAGCTCTATCATCCAACTTTTGCCACTTTTCTTTTGGAACATGTGCATATGCAATGCACCCAAACACATGCAAGTGAGCCACACTTGGCTTCACACCGCTCTAGGCCTCTTGAGGGATTTTGTCCTTCATGCTTTTGGTGGGACATCTGTTCAGCAGGTAGACTGCACAAGTTATAGCCTCTACCCAAAATTCATGCGGCAATCCCTTTGCCTTCATCATGCTTTGTGCCATCTCCATGATGGTTTGGTTCTTCCTCTCAGCTACACCGTTCTGTTGTGGTGTGTATCTGGCAGTGAACTACCTTCAAATTTTGTGCTGCTTGCAGTAGTTATGGAATTAGTTGGAGATGTATTCACCTCCACCATCTGTCCTGAGAGTCTTGATCTGATATCCACTCTATTTCTCCACTAGAGCCTTGAACTCCTTAAATCTAGCAAATGCTTCTGACTTCAACTTGATGGCATAGATCCAAGTCTTCCGGCTGAAGTCATCTATGAATGTTAAGAAGTATTTGTTGCCAACAAAGGTGTCGGTCTACATCGGACCGCAAATGTTTGAGTGCACCATCTCCAATGGCTGTGATGCTCTCCAAGAATGATCGAAAGGGAACGAATCCCTATGTTGTTTACTGACTAAGCATCCCTCACAAACTTGATTTTGCTGCTCTATCAGGGGTAAACCCTTCACCATTTGCATCTTATTCAGTTGATTTAGGCCACTAAAATTCAGGTGACCAAATCTGAGATGCCATAGCAAGGTAGCATCTTTCACAACTGCACTCAGAGACATCAATGATTCATTCTAAATCTGTAGTAGAAACATTTTGTTCTTTGTCATGGACACTGTAGCAATCTACCCATGTGACTTGTCTCTAATGGTGCAATCTCTGTCTTTGAACTGGATCGTACTGTCCCTTCTGCATGAGCTGTCCAATGCTCAGCAGGTTATTCTTCAGGCTAGGCACGTAGTAGACGTCATAGATGTGCTTCCGTTCGTCGTTCCTGGTGTGGATGAGGATTTTTCCTTTCCCCATTATGAGAACCTTGTTGTTGTTCCCCATCTTCACTTTAGACTGGACTGTTTCATCCAGTTGGGAGAACATCTCCTTGTTCCTTGTCATGTGGTTGCTGCACCCACTGTCTAAGTATTAGATATTCTTCTAGCACTCCTCCTCAATGTTGCAATTCAACAACACATTTCCTCCTGTCACATTTCCAATTTCATCCATGTAATGGGCTTGCTACTAGTTCTTCGTGGCCATCCATTTTTTGCACTATGAGATGTAATGGCCAAACTTCTTACAAAAATAGCACTGGACCTTTGACATGTCCTTCTTCTGACCAGATCCAGCTTGTTGATTTCTTGAACTGCCTCTTCCACCTTACTGATGGAAATTATAGTTGGTCTCCCCTTCGCTAGGGTTTGACCTTCCTCCTTGCTTATTTCCTTTCCCATGCCTACCTTTGCCTCTTTCTCTGTGATAACTAGAGGCGCCATGGTGGGAATCTTGTCTACCGTTGTCTCGAAATGAGACCTGATCCTTGAATGCTTGCTCCAAAGAGGTCTGAGACGAACGACTCGGCCTCTGTTCATGTGTCTACAATGAACCCATGAGTTCGTCTATCGAGAGGGTTGTCAAATCCCTCGACTCTTCGATTGCTATCACAACCTAGTCAAACTTGGCAGATAGACTTCTGAGAATCTTCTCCATGATTCTCTGGCTCTACACATTTTCTCTGTTCAACCACATCTAGTTTATAATGTCCGTCATTCGGGTGAAGAAATCACTCATGGACTCGGACTCACTCATCTACAGATTTTCAAACTCCCTCCTGAACATTTGCAGTTTCACCAACTTTACCTTATTGGTGCCCTGGTACGAGTTGACCAGAATCTCCCAGGCTTGCTTCGCTTTAGTGGCTGATACGATCCATGAGAAGATGGTCTCCTCGACTGCTTGCATGATGTAGAAGAGGGCCTTATGGTCCTTCTTCGTGTTCTCTTTCAACAGATCCTTGTCTTCTTGAGAGAGGGTGGCCAGTGCTGCTGCATCTATCAGTTTTGGGTAGCCATTCTCGACTAACTTCCATAGCTCCCAAGATCCGAACAAGATCTTCATCTGGATGCTCCAATAATCATAATTTTTCCCATAGAAGCATGGGATTTGCAACTGCAAGTTGTTGCTAGTGGAAGCCATTCTACTTCAGTCTTCACATCAAGGGATCAGTAGCTCTGATACCAATTTGAAG
Organism: Wollemia nobilis; assembly: GCA_028583015.1. Taxonomy (NCBI): domain Eukaryota; kingdom Viridiplantae; phylum Streptophyta; class Pinopsida; order Araucariales; family Araucariaceae; genus Wollemia; species Wollemia nobilis. The sequence goes on along the minus strand of JAQPPZ010002691.1, from coordinate 264,203 downwards.
AAAATTAAATTTCTTATATTCATCGCAGTCCGAACGTCAGGAGCGAAGAGCGGACTACACTTAGCTGATGGCGCAGTGCGAACGTCGAGGGTGAAGTACGAACTTCACTTAGTAGACGGTGCAATGTGTACTTTGAGGGCGCCAATCAGACTACACAGGGCGCAAGGTGCAACAAGATAGAAGTTGTCAAAGTTCGAACGGTGCACAATGGAGGCAAGCAAACTTCGCACGGGTAGGGAGAAGTTCTGACTACACCTGACTTCAGGCTTCGCTTGTGCACTCGGGCTTCACTCGGATCTCGAGAACAGTCGGGTTGTGGCAACGAACTTGGAAGAATCTTTCGAACTTAGCCAAATTTGGCTCTACAATATTTTTTGCTTCGGAAGGCTTGTGCGGCTGCGGCAATTGCTTGCTTGGCTAGGAGGAGAGAAACACCGAAACTGAGATCAAAGTCTCGGATCTGAGCTCTAACTATAGAACCTGAACTAAATACCTCTGAGGCGATTTATACAGAGAGCAACAAACTTTAGCACATAAAATAACTACAAACCCTAAAGATGCCAAAAACAACAACAAACTTTATTTATATGAAACGAGGGTTACATAAGTCCTCAACTGAGGAAATAACATCTGCAGACTAAGCTGTAGGATAAACTGAAAGACAAAATGTCGAGTCGGCTACTCGGACATTAATCAGATGAGCCACACTGCTCACTAAAATGCTCTTCTTACTTTCTCCGCTCTTCCATGCTCTACTCCACTCACTGCTCTCTTTTTCTCTGCTCTTCTTCTCCTACACTCCTCTTTGTGCACTATCATGTCTGAAGACCCAAACTGCCTTATATAGCTGCAAGAAGAGGAAGATAGGGTTTGTCCTCTGACAGGTTTTGACAGGCCCCCAACTAGGGTTTTTGACCAATCGTCGAACTGGCATTAAATCGCCGAACTAAAATTAACTTCTGCGGCGATCGGATCTGTCAGATGTCACATCTGTCAGAGGGTAGGTGCGACGTCATGTCAAACCTTTTTGCCGGGATCCCCAACTGCGCGAGCGCAGTCCGGCTTCGCCCAAGTTTAGAGCGCAGTCTAGCGGAGGCGTGAAATCCGGATTATTATTTCTAATAGTATTTGCACAAATTGGAAGGGCCTCTATGACATTTAAAGAATAATATCAGGGGATTCGACTGGAAAACTGCAGCGATTGCACCTCACACGGTAGCAACAGGAATTGTTTGCAAAGCTTGCACTCTACGTCAGCCTGAAAACTCTCCTCTCCGTCACCACTCTCCATACAAAAATATAGATCTAGACCCAAAACATTATGTACGTAAATATCAGGTCCATCATCAGTTCCTTCGCCTTCATTTCTTGTTGCAGCCAGAAGCCTCCACTCAAAAAAATAGCACACCCACCGATCGTTGTTTCTGTGTTTTGCATCACACACTATTGTGCACCTCCACTATTCTGTTATTAATATGTTTTCACCCATCTATTTCACAGGGAAGAAGACATAGGTAGACATGATATTTGTACATCCCTCGTGATTTGAATCTGTCGCAAGTAGTCAAATCGGTGACCTCCATCCGAACGGAAATAAAAAATTGATTAATTTTGTAATAGTAGAATGCACTCCACTTCTTTCTGGACGGTGCACGGAAGCAACTATTTTCTCAATTTTCTTAGCCCTCTATTGGTGCAAACCATAACAACTCTCGCAAAATTCAAACAGAACGATGACATCCCATAACTCCACGATTTCCCATAGCTGCACATATAGAAAATATGCTAAGCTTGGGGTCTTTCCCTTCCCTATTCGTCAACCAGTACCCTGGCTAGATCCAACGCAGATTTGGCTCCATAGATTGCGGAGATCCAATCGCGAAAGAGCGGGAAAACATGAGCAAAATGGGGAGAGAAGTTGCAGTGACAGCAGGGGAAGTAAATCAGCAAACTTGGACATGCCATAGGAGAACTGAAACTGAACTGAAATCATCTCTAAAAACTGCCATGAACTGCCAAGACTGCTCGTCATCAATGATTGCTCTATATTCATTCTTCAGCATTGGAACTGCTCCTCAGTGCAGACAAAATACTACGTCTTTCACGGTCTCCACATGATGCCGCCCTCGCAGCACTTGGCCTCCACACAATGCTATTACACGCCGCTCCTGGCAAGTAGATGGAAAACGTGGCAGTCGAAATGCTCACAAGCAATTCCGTGATAAATTTTATTTTGTCAGACAAGATGTTCTGCTAGGGCATCTTCTATTAAGCTTCCTCCATTACCGTCGATCTTGAACTGTTCTCCATAGGCCATACATCTCAGCAGAATAAATCATAACTTTTGTTGATCTCTTCACACGTACCAATTATTTTAAATCTACCACAGTAGAGTTTGGTTTCCATTAACAGCGGAAAAAATCCCGCACAATTGCCGGCAGCAGTGGCGTAATCTTCTGATAGTGGAACATTAAAAAATCGCCATGGCCGAAATATTTTCTAGATCTTCGAAAAATGCAAAAAACCATCAGGGCCTCATTGAGCAACATCAATGGGAGCTTCAAGTCATGCGGGCCTCGTGTCCTTTGAACGCACAGACAAAGCTCCTATCTAATATTCACTAGCGGTGAAAAAAAAAAAATTCGGTGACATTACAGCAAAAATGTAAACAAAACCATTTTTTTTTTGTGTGAATATTTTGGCCTTTCACTCGGATGCTGCTCCCTCTGTACTCATCGTGACCAAGTACTCAATCCAGTTGCTCCATTCGTAAAATGGTCAAGCGCTTGCTCTAGGAGTTCCTACCACAGGAGCTTTAGATCACGAGCTCGAAATAGAACTCTATGTTTTCTTTGCAGAAGTAGAGTGCACGAGAATAACATGTTGAGTGGACAGTACAGGAAACCAATCGAACCAAGTAGATTTTGATAAAAAATATACTCAAAGTGCAAACAACAACCCAAAATTAAATCCAAACTCGTCAAAAACAACTCAACAGTCCTTTCTCTGCATCAAATGTAAAAACAAAACTTTACGAGCAATAGCGCGTCGACGAGATTTTCACGAATGATCACAGACTATAGACATCATTAAAATTACAGCATATGCTTCATCGGCTGCAATTTGGGTGCAACAAAAAACTCTGGGTGGATATATGGGAGCTGCAGAACAATTTCGTGCACTGAAAAAAATTACAGTGGAGCCCTGATCGGAAAAACAAAACAGCACCAAGATCATACTCCCAATGGGCTTTGCTGTCACACTCTAAAGGAAGGGTCGACACATGCCTCCTTAATAAAAAAACATGATCTGCTATGAACATAAAAGACAAAAAAACTGATCTTCCAAACTGTAGATATTCCTAAATAACTATCTAGTTTCTAATCCATCAAAGTATGGAGCGCATACTCCCTCAGTATTGAAGAAAAATAAGAATAGGGAGAGAAAAAAATAAGGGGATTTCTATGAGAAAAATTATATATCATGTTAGAAAGCCCGGGGGATTTCTGTCTCAGGTACACAAGGCAGGGAAAGCCCGCTCTGATATCATGTTAGAAATATGAAATGCTTGATTATTTATTTCATTGATCAACTTTGTATAAATAAAACCTGATGAAGACACCATTGACATTTCTCCTGACACATGGAGAGGTGGAAACTCAAGTGTGTCTATCTTAGTAGAACTTAAGAGAATATTCACTTATTCTAACATCATAATGAAATTAAAGAGAATGTATCTCTACCCTACAAAAATGTATAGTATTTATTCTAACTACATGTGTTTATTGTCACTTATATAATTACCTAAATTTATTTAGAAACGACTATGTCATTATAGATATTATTACCAATATGGATATGTTTGTGTTGCAAGTGGGTTATTCTTTATATTTTACATATGAGGATATTCTTAGAGTACATATTATAATGATATCAAAAATATATTTTTAGTGAGAAATCACTACATTGAACAAATATTGCCAACAAGGATAATTTTGGGTGGCATCACCTAGTGCTAATTGAAAGAAGAACAAGATGAGAGGATTCAAGATCCTCATGATCTATCAAGTATCCAACACTAAGAATCAAATAAGGATGTCATTTAAAAATAACTTGTCATAATATGAAAGTAAATATGAATCTTTGCACACCACAAAGCCAAGCTTACCAACTAAACCAATAAAAAACAAGCTACAATATTTTCAATGTCAACTAAATCAACCCTTGTCTTTGGTGGAAGTCCAAAATGGCTATACCACTGGTAAGATCTTGACCTACATAGCGACTAAAAATTTACCCTCCACCTAAAGGTATGAGACAATAGAATGATATATCTTCTATGTTTGATTGAGTTTTTAGTGACTATGCAAATAGCCACTATTCCATGGTATGCTTACAAGAAAATACCAATTAAATACCTTAGGAAAAAGAACCCAACAATAGTGGAAGAAAAAAAGGGATCTAAGGTGCTTGGCTCAAAAATTGGTAGGATAAGCCCCTCCATGTCAATATTTCCATCAAGAGAAGCTTAACACTTATTATCTACTAACGTAGAGCCTTATTGGAGCACTTCAAGATGTGAAGGTGATGCAAATTGATAGAGCTTGTTGGTCTATACAAAAACCACCTCAAATACCTAATGGAAAGTGAGTAGAGAAGGTAAATTGGCCAAAGCCAAAGAAGAGGAATGACTTAGGTGCACTTTCTAATAAAATTTTTAGTAATCCTAGTTGAGAGGTAAGCATTAGAACATTAAATAGGAGCAATGGATAGGTCATCCACAAAAGGAATTCATCAAATTGAGATATGTAAAAATAGGAGAAAATTGAAACCCCAATCAACATAAAGCAATAACCCAATGAAAATTGGTCAAGAAAACTATAAAGAGAGTGGACCATCAGATGAAATTAAAACACTAGATAAAGCCAAAGTCAACATCTCATAAGAAAATAGCGATGACCTAGTTTCAAATTCATTACCTTTGACATTTGGGAATGGTACCCCAAGACAACAAGTAATACATTTAAAGTGTTGACATAGTGGTATCCCAAGAAGCAACACTAAGATTACATACATTATAGTGAAATATCTTAAGTGTATAAAAATATTTAAAGTATGGGTAATCAGTAGGAGTGACATTAAATTCTACATCTAGCTGGACCAATCATACTAAAATATTTATGACTTCAGATCCAAAGACCTCAAGATCATCCAAAATCAATACAATGGATCTAACACAAATTTTGAACTTGAAATTTTTAATTTCCTACATAGTTTTTTGTGGAAAATTTCCCCATATTTAGCTATAAATATCTACTTCTTCTTCGTTGTAAAACATGAAAACTTGATTATCCATGCCTAGTATCTGGCCTTGCATGTAATTTTCCTTATCATCTCTCTTGTATCATAGTCTATCTTGAACCTTGAGTTGATTTGTTAATAAGTTTTGAGACACCTTCTTAGGGATGAATGTAATTTAGTTATGATATACATAAGATGTGACTATTTTTATTTTTGTCTTGGTTCTTATGTATGCTCATATATGATCCTTTGTGCTAGTTGAAATTGTTCTTCCCACACACTTTTAATGAAATTTTTATGTGTTAATTAATACAACTATGACAAAGAGAGGCCTTAGTATCTTAGTGTGTTGTCTCTAGTAGTATAGATTTTAATTTCTCATTATTTACTTTCTTGGTTGTTTTATCTATATGCTTTTTCCCTTGATGATACCTTGTAGACTAGGCTATTTTAGGAGAAGTGAGCATTGAGGATCACATAAATTAAGGAGAGGGTCTTATAAAATATTATAGGTTTTCTAGGAGTCATGTCCCATACTCACCATAATTTTGAACTATAGATTCTTCATGAGGCATGGGTATTGGGTGCATCTGACAACACAATATATGGTCATAGTGTTGTAAATGCTACCAATAGTTTTCTTAGGGTGCCCAATGGGACTAGTCACATCAAACAAGAGATCAGACTAAGGTATTGATGAAGGTCATAACTCATTTACTAGTTCAATTAGCATGAGTATTCACCTAGTGACTCCCCTGGCTAAAGAACCCAATGTTTTCAATAACAAAACCATAAAAAATATTTTAAAATTAGCTATTTGAAGAAGGTTAGATTGAGATTCCAATGAAGGTCTATATGTTTTCTTTCCAAAGCACTTTCAACATTCACCTTATAAATCCTATTAAAAAAAGGACCCAAATATTTATAAGCACAAGATCCACTACCAAATAATTTATAGTTGCAAATACCCAAGTGTTGATACACATGATTAGACCAATAAGAAGAAGAATAGCTCATATTCAAAATATGGTTGCACACATGAACCATCCCATACAAAAAAATTATCTTGGAATGATTGAGGTCCCTTGATTCCCCTATTTCACCTACTATTAGGTACCTAATTCTAACTTTAGCATTGAATTCATTTCCTTACTACAACAGAGAAGATGGAACTATGCCAAATGAATCACATACATCACATAGTAATCCTGTGTATGGTCCATAATATCAATGAGAAAAATATGGTGTTGAGACTACTGGTTGCATATTTTAGAGGTAAGGCAAGGGAATGATACATCACTCTCCCTCCACTTTCAATTGGAAGCTAGGATTAGCTTGTTGACCAACTAGTAAATAGATTCAAAGATAAGAAAAATGGAGTATCTCAACTAGAGCAACTCACAACTATTAAGAGGAACCCATGGAGATAATGAAAAATTTAATGCCTAGATTCATAAAACTTGGTATATAATCCCAAATGATACTAGAAATCCCTTATGTAAGGCATTTATATACTGTCTAAAGTATTTATTTCAAATATTTCCATGATAGTCAAGTTTGGGGGAGGAAAATACCTACTAGAAACCTACAAGATACTCATCTAAGTATAAAATGATCTCATCCATATAGGAATGATATCTCCTAGGCCCTCAATTCCCCTATTCATAAGTACCCATCCCCTATATCATCCTCCTCCAATCATGTAGATCACCACCTTTGAATCCATCCTAGTCATAAATCCAATTTTGGTCCTAGATTTATTCATAACTCATATTTTATTTATTTTATCTCTTTAATATCAACATTATTCAGATATTATTTTTAACCAGTCATTTATCTCTTTGGTGACTTCATCTTCACCAACAATATTGTAAACTTAGGATGAACATCAACCCATTTATTAACCTTTTAATTCAAAATTTCTCAAAATTTCTCAAGGCAAAATCAATCCTTTCTTTTATCGTATCCTTGGTGCACTATCAAGAAAATTTACACTATAATTTATTCTCATAATAAGTGATGATGTATGTTTTTGATACCATTGATGGATTTTAGATAAATTAAATCATAGGTCCTAATATATAGGACCTTAAACAAACTTAATGTTAGAGCATTTAATATCTCTAGTCAATATCAATGAACATAATATTCATAAAATAATAATATTAATCAATAATATACTCACAATATTATTGATGAATCAAATATACAACTTGATATTTGCTCAATATAATTTTCATTGATACAATACTTGGAGCTCTATCTCCATAATATAACTTGAGAATATGACTCTATAATACTTAACTTTTATTCTCCTCATATATCTAGGAGACATATCCTTTCCTATTCCTCCCATAAGATAAACCTTTCATATCTCTTTCCTTTACATCTTCACTTGTATACTTACATCTACACATGACTCTTGACTTTTATGTACTTGCACATTCTCACACTCTATACATTTGCACACTTTATTACATGACACTTGGACTCTTCTTACATATTAACACATAATTTAGGGGAAATATAATTCACACACCCTAATCTAATATTTACAAATGTACAAATGTACCAAATAATGTAATATCTCTAACATGTATTCAACATCTTTGTCAAAATATTATTTTCATATTACCTTTTGCAAATGGTATCTATGGGAACCTCAATGATATCCTGAGATAGCCTTAGTGTAAAATGTATTTTTTAGTAATTAGAAAGTTTACTTTACCATGAAGAAAGAGATAATATCTACCATAATCAAATCAATTATTGTAAATTATCAATTCTTGCATGGATATATCCCATACATGAATGTGGATATAAAATCCTCTTTTCATGATTGTTCTTGTTGATATTTCATAAAATGGGATGAATTCATATTATCTTCAATACCATATGCATAATGATAAATAAAAATGTAAAATAAATTTATATTAAATATTGTTAAGAAAAGGAATATTGTCAAGAAAATGATTGCCAATCAATAAAGGTGGTGAATGAATAAAAATATTTCCAACATGTAATATTAGGGTTTATTGATGAATGAACTATGTAGGAGTATTGAATTTGTATATTCTTCTTTAGTAAATGAATAAATGACTGCAACCATATATTCTTCTTGTGTGATATGCTTGGCTATGGTCCACTCTAAGGCATCATCATTAAAATATAATTATCATTTATACTTTATCAATGAAACAAACAAGTAATAATAAATTATATTATTAAAAATGAGATATTTTTAAAAAGCACTTTGTAAAAATGGAAAATAAGTATATCTTTTACAATTGATGTTTCTCACTATTAGTACACGTATTATCTTAATTTATTGAGTAACAATTTTAATTTATTAAATATCACTAGCAACATACTTTTATCTGTTATTGTGATTTTTTTTTGTCAATATCTAGTTTTGGGTTTATTTTGGTCAAAGACATTATAATTTATTAGTCATATTCACTCTATTTCTTAGTTTTGTTATTATTTTCTTAGAATCTATAACAAATAAAGTACAAATCAAAGGAATTGTATAGTATGTTTGTCATAAGATACTAATATTTGATTAAAATCATCAGTTTTCTTTTGGAAGATAAGGTTTCAACAATGAATATTATTTCTAAAATTATGTTTTTAGTCATATCATTTTCTACTCCTAGCATATTTTTCATATAAAAGTGAATTTACGTTTCCCATGGCTACTCATGTAGGTTCTTTCATGGGTGTTTTTTTCTAGTGGTGATATCATGTTGATGCAAGAATAATTTTTGTTATTAAAACAAATTATAAATTTTAAACTATAAAAATATTAAATATTCCATTTTAGATCAAGAATGAACAAAAACATATATATAAAATCCACCTACAATTACAACTATAACCTTAAAAAATAATCCAAATTAAACATAGATCATAAGATATTTGAGAAAAAAGTGAAATCTTTCCAAACTATAATGTGTGGAGTAATTACCATTTCAAGTGAAGATTACCATGAATTCACCACACATTCTATTTTTCATTGAATTGTCATATATCATACTAATTCATCATAAAATAGCTTGTATTTGGGCTTTCCTTTATTGTTTTAGATATTTTGTTTTATTATATTTTATAGAATTCAATGTTTATATGGTTATTTATATCTATCTAGTATAAGTGTATACATCTAATGCTATTGGTGTATGTGCCAACTCTACCAAATCATTGTCCATGGTTGCTCTAAATTTAGTATAATAAATTCCTTCAAACTAGTGCTTTTTTTTTTTTTTTTTTTTTTTTTTTTTTTTTTTTTTTTTTTTTTTTTTTTTTTTTTTTTTTTTTTTTTTTTTTTTTTTTTTTTTTTTTTTTTTTTTTTTTTTTTTTTTTTTTTTTTTTTTTTTTTTTTTTTTTTTTTTTTTTTTTTTTTTTTTTTTTTTTTTTTTTTTTTTTTTTTTTTTTTTTTTTTTTTTTTTTTTTTTTTTTTTTTTTTTTTTTTTTTTTTTTTTTTTTTTTTTTTTTTTTTTTTTTTTTTTTTTTTTTTTTTTTTTTTTTTTTTTTTTTTTTTTTTTTTTTTTTTTTTTTTTTTTTTTTTTTTTTTAAAACTTAAAATTTTTGATTTTTTGACATAACACACATCTCTTTCAATTGATAAAAATTTGGAATAAATCAATCTATTTTTTTAAATAAATAAATAAAAGGGAAAAGAAAGTTCCATCCAAATGCTTGCCTTTTTTATAAGTAATTTTATTATGTCTTATAAGTAATAATGTTTTAATTTATAAGCTTTAATTAAATTAAATATCAAACTCATTTATTCAATAATCCATTAAAAAATTATCGTAAAAACAATTTAATTTTTAATATGTTGTTTTCTTTTTATTATAAACGCATGATTAATTTGTGTTTTATTAACGGTTTTGTTTACTAACTCTTGTTAATGACAATTAATTTGATTCTCTATGGCATGTGTTAACTCTTATAAAGGCTTTTATCTTAATTTAATATAAATTTTCTTTTTCAAAAAATTTAATAAATATATAATTATAATTATAAAATAAGATAAAATATATTTATTTTATTTTATTTATTTTTTATTAAAATTAATGTGAAAACCGTGCGATTTCATTCATTCTAACCATTTTATTTTTGTTCCAATACCATAAAAATACTTATAAATAACAAAAGGATAAAACAAGGGTAAACTATGTGTTAAAGGTGGACTTCACGTCCATGGCAATACTTATAAACCCACGTGTACGGGAAAACACACATGCTCTTGTCCGGCCGAAGATAAGGTTATTTTAAGAAATAAATATACTTTGAAGTAAAATGGTGATGTTTTAATATATAGATATATCTTAAAAGGAGACGTTAGTCTATGTCTATGTCTTGTTTGACGTAGCCATAAACAAGCAAGCAAAATTATATATTTTAAGAGGAAACGTTAGTCTTAGTCTATGTCTTGTCTTGTTTGACTTAGCCATAAACAAGCAAGCAAATACTAAACCTCAAGACGTGATCTTGGCTTTAGCTAAATTTTAACGTTATAAATGTAGTCACGTGGAAGCATCCAATAAATGAGATATAAAATACGAGACGATAAGGTTACATAAAGATTATTATTGATTTTTTTTTAAAATCTCTACAATCTTCGCCATTAAAATAATTAAATTATAAATTAATTAAAAATTAAGAAAATCTAAAAAGAAATTAAACTTTACCAAATCTATTATATATTTTATGAGATAAGATATGATCTCCTTTCTCATTTTAAAAAATAAAAATACAAATACATTTTAATTGAGTTTAAAAAATTACATTTATATATATAAACGCACACTAATAATAAATTGGTGAAAGACTAACCAAAAAAAATGAACTTTGTTGAGTTTGGAATATATGTATATAAACCAAATTTAAAAAAAAATAAAAAAACAATTAGTTTTTAAGTGAGTTTAAAAAATCATATTTATATATAAACACAAATTAATAATAAATTGGTAAAAGACTAACAAAAAATTTTGAATTTGGTTGAGTTTGGTATATATGTATATAAACCAAATTTTTAGTTAGTTAAGAATGTTATTTAGAAGGAAGCAAAATTTGTTGGTAGTTTAGCTTTAGGAGCTTCTAGTGGAATTTGGATGCTTTGGGATCCTGCAAAGTTTGATGGTCAATGTATTCATAGAAATGAAAGGTGTGTTTATGTTCTTTTTACTTGCAAAGCTTTAAAATTCTCCTAAATTATTTTCAAAATTTATGCTTACAACACTTTGGTTGGGAGAAGAGGACTATATGATTTTCTAAGTTAGTTTAGAAAGGTATCTTAATGGTCCTGGCTAGTTTATTGAGATTTTAATACACTTTATTATCTAGTGATAAGAAAGGAGGTAGTCAAGGTTATTCAAATAGTATGGATGAATTTAATGAGTTTTTGTTTAAGTGTGACTTGGTGGATTTAGACTTGAAGGGGGTAAATTTTACATGGACCAATAGGAGGTTAGGTAGTAATCTAATCCAAATCAGACTTGATAGAGTTCTTGTTTCTCAGGATTTGTTTTTATATTTCAATAGTTTGTCTTTTAAAAATTTGCCAAAGGTTACCTCAGACCACTTCCCTTTATTGTTAGAAATTTGTGAGGGTCAAAATATTAAGGATAAACCTTTTAAAGTTGAACTGATGTGGGTTTTTCATCCTACTTTAGCTCTAAAAATTGATGAATGGTGAAATTTTGATATCATGGCGTCTAAAATATTTAGAATTTCTTAGAAATTAAATAAATCTAAGATAAATATAAATATCTAGAACAAAGAGGTTTTTGGGCTCCTTAAAGATTGAATTAGCAAGATTTTCTCTACCTTGGAAGAGGTGGAAAGGCATATTCATAATTGTGATTGATGTGAGGATCTAGATAGATAGAAGATGAACTTATTATTTGATCTTCATAATACTTTAGCCTAGGAGAATATTTATTGGAAAGAAAAAATCTAGAGCTTTATGGCTTAAGAAGGGGGACTTCAACATGCAGTTCTACCATATTACTACTATCAAACATAAAGTAGCGACTAGATTTGGACTTTTAAGATTAGATAATGGAAAGGTATTTTTAGAAGATGAAGATATTAAAAAATAAATAGTATCCTTTTATCAAAATATATTAAGTGTTGAAGATAAAACAATTGTTGATTCAATTGACAAAATGCTAGTCAACATTCCCCAAGTTGTGAATAATAAGATGAATCAAGTCTTGAGTAGCCCTTTTACAAAATATAAAGTCTATATTGAAGTATTTAGCATGCAAAAGGATAAATCCTCCATGCCAAATGGATTCCCAAATGTTTATTTTTCAAACTTATTTGGAAATTGTAAAAAATAGATGTCTTGGATTCCTTATTAGAGTTTCAATAGAAAAAACTATTCTTCAAGAGTGAAATTCTAACTTCCTAGTTGTAATACCAAAGAGGAAAGGAGCATATATGTTAAAATATTTTCACTCTATTAGCTGATGTAATTCTATTTGTAAGATCCTGACTAAAGTTCTAGCTAATAGATTGAAGATTAATCTCCCCCATATTTTTTCAATGTAGTAAAGTGGTTTTATGCAAAACTGGTAGATTTAACACAAGCTTATACTAAGAGGGGGTGAATAGTATAAGATACAAATTTTCTCTTTTTTTTCAAAGTATAACTTCAAATAATATCAATGCGATAAATAAATAATGCACAAATTACCACACATATAAGAGGTAAATATTTTTACGTGGAAACACCCTCTCGGTAGAAAACCATGACAAAATATTGCTTATATATTTCTTCAATAAATTTCATGGGCACCAGCCCATAGGAAACACCAATCCCCTATACAAGTTCATGGACACCAATCTATAGGAGACAACAATATCCTATACAAGTTTGTGGATGCCAATCCAAAAGAGACACCAATATCCTATACAAGTTTGTGGATACCAATCCATAAGAGATACCAATCTCCTTTTGATCACAAATCTGGTCCAAAAATCTGCTTATGTTTGTCCTCTAATCTTACTCCAAAATATGCTCATAAAACCTGCTCAAATTTGCTCTAAAATCTACTTATAAACTATGCTCAAATATGCTCCCAAATTTTCTCATAAACTATGCTCAAATATGCTTATAAATTTTCTCATAAACTATGCTCAAATCTATTCACAAACACTGCTCATCTACTCCCAAATCCAATCATAAATAATGCACAAATCTACATACAAATCTGATCTATAATTTTCCTTTTTGCTTCTTTATCTAAACTCCAAATCAAACACTTAATATCCTTATCACTCCTTTTAACAACATTCACAATAAAGCTTAATTTAAAATAACTCCTTATATCTCCCTTTTAAAACTTGTAAAGTAAAACTTTATAATAACAACATGACTCCTTATATCTCCCTTTTATAACTTGCAAAATAAAACTTTATAATAACAACATGACTCCTTATATCTCCCTTTTATACCTTGCAAAATAAAACTTTAACATAACTCCTTATATCTCCCTTTTATAAAATTAATTAAAAACTTTACCCTTACCTTGCATAGAAAAACTTAGCAAGCCGTAGATGAGATTCGAACTTCTAACCTCTAGTAGCACAAAACCCTAAAGTGGGATCATGACCAACTGAGCTAACACAATAGATGAAACCAAAAATGCATAATAAAATACTTATCTCCTTCATTGTGTTATCTCTAATAGTAAATTATTTAAAAAAATAGGCATCCAGGAGATTCGACCCTCTAACCTTTTGCACTGTAGCATCCTAACATGGGCTAGGCAACCTATTAGCTAACCACCCAGTTGAGATCAAAGTGGCATGATCATATATTTAAAGCCTCCTTCTATTATGCCACAAAATTTGTGCTCATATCCTCCCTTGTATTTTACTCATTGCTCACACTCCTCTTGAAGGATATTCTATCTTCTTGACATTCTCCAAAATGAATTAATGCCTCAAATTAATATGCTTTTTGTCATTTACACCCAAGGAGGTCGGCCCATCATTTAAACATTTGAATTTTAATTTCATTTTTGCATGGTGCACTCAAGGAGGTCAACCCATTATAATATTTAAAATTTTATATATTTAAACTATATTTAAATCCTTTGATTTAAATATAAACCTCCCACTTTAATATTTAAATATTTCATTTAAATATTAAAGCATATAAAATTAACTTTGAAGATATTTTTCTTGACATCAATAACAACATTAAATCACCCTTGAATATATTTTTCTTGACATCAATGACAACTCAATAATTCTAACAATATCCCCCTTTGTCATTGATGTCAACCCTACACAAAAACTAATATTTACTAAAACAAGATCACAAGCTACTCCTCCTGACAAGATGCTCCTCCTTACTAAAATTCTCCCCATTTGACATCAATGGCAAAGGCTTCTAGGGCTATAATATAATACACTTGACAATGCACACTTTCTCCCTACTCTTACTAAGATAATCAATGATTATATGGGAGTGAAACTACTCCCAAATTACTTTTGAGATACTTCAAGGTCTCCTTTGGAAGTGGCTTGGTAAAGATGTCAACAATCTGTTCTTTTGTATTAATGTATTCCAACTTGACTTGCTGATCAGTCACTTGCTCTCTCAAAAAGTGATACTTGATCTAAATGTGCTTGGTCCTTGAATACATCACTGAATTCTTTGAAATATTTATGGCACTTGTATTATCACAAAGTATGGAGATAGGATGATCGTGATTTAATTTGAAATTATTTAAAGTTTATTTCATCCATAAAACCTGAGTGCAACAAGTAGATGTTGCAATGTACTCTGCCTCTATAATAGATAAGGACATTGATGTTTTTTTTTAACCTAGACAAGAGACCAAATAGACTCTAAGAAAAAATGCTCTTCCACTTGTGTTTTTCCTATCATCAACACTACCTACCCAATCCACATCTGTATATGCAGTGAGAGTGAAACTATCACATCTGGGATACCATAGTAAAAACTCCATAGTTCCTTTCAAATACTTAAATATTATCTTTCTTTCTTGTACATGTGTTTCCTTTGGTGCAACTTGAAATATTACCACTAATCTAACTTTCAGCATTATATCTAGCCTTGTAGCTGTGACATACAATAAAATTCCAATGACGGATCTATACAAAGTTTTATTAGCCTTAGGAGACTCATCATATTTACTTAGCTTACATCTTGTAATCATAGGAGTACTCACAAGATTGCAATCCTCCATCCTGAATTTTTTTAATATTTATTTTACATACTTGGTTTGAGAGAAAAATATACAAACCAAGAAAGAATGATAGCTTACCAAGCATTGACATCTCAAATTCACTTTGCATATATTTTACAAATTTCTAACACATATTGTCATTATTACCTTTGAAAATGATATCATACACATAGATTACTATAATTAACAAGTCATTTCCTTCATTCTTGATGTACAGCTTGCTATCAACTATAAATTTTCTAAAGCACTGTTCTTGGAGATATTTATGCAACCTTGAGTACCAAGCCCTAGGGGCTTGTTTTAGTCCATAGAGATCCTTTTCCAATTCGCATACATAGTTTAGCTTATCTATTAGTCTAAAACCATATTATTGCTCAATGTAGACCTCTTCCTCTAAGTAACAATTAAGAATATTGATTTTACATCCATTTGGTACACTTTGAAGTTTTTGAAACTTGAAAAGGCCAAGAACATTCTTATGGCCTCAATATGAGCAACAGGATGAAATGTCTCTTCAAAATTAATTCCCTCAACTTGTGCATAGTCTTTGCATACAAGTCTTGCTTTTTTTTTTATAACCTGACCATATTTATTCAACTTATTTCTATAGACCCATTTGGTGCTAATTACATTTTTTTCTTTTGGACGTGGGACAAGTTCCCAAGTCTCACTTTTCTCTATTTCATATAACTCCTCTTCCATTGTCGTAATCCAATATTTATCTTCACTTGCTTTATTGAAATTATTTGGCTAAACTTTAGATAGTAAAGAGAAGTTGGTATGTTCACTTGTACCTATTATTTTCCTCCTTCTATCTTTCATGTAGATTCCCAATAATCAAATTTTTCTGATGGTTCTTTTGCACATATCTGGATGGTGTTTTAGATGGTATATTGGGAGGCATTCTTGAGGGTGTTTAATTCTCATCTTCTTCAGTTTTTTCATCTTTGTAACTTTCTCCTTACTGATACACAATCTCTTGAGTTGGTTCTCTTAGATCTATTTCTTCATCAACTCTTACATTTACACTTTACACAATTTTATGTGATCTTTTATTGTAGCATCTATAGGCTTTGCTCTTTGAAGAGTATCCAAGGAAGATACCCTCATCACACCTAGAATCAAACTTGCCCAAATATTTTTCTTTTCATCTAATGTAGCATTTATTTCCAAATAATTTTGAAGTACTTCACAATAGCTGGTCTTCCCTTCCAAAGCTCATACAAATTTTTATAGTGATTTACTCATATATTTTGGTAATAACCTACCTTCAGTCATTATCTTAGACAACTATCCAATGACTTGAATGGTTTGAGTTTCATTTTTATTTTTCTTTCCAAAATTTGTGCATATGTTTTTAATTAACTTGGAATAGAAAGGAATATCCTTGATGGCTTGTAACAAAGGAATTTTAATGGTGATATTTTCTAACTATTGAAAAAAATTGAAATCTAGTTTAAATGGTTCTTTTGGTATCACTAGCATTCAGGAAATGGTATCTCTCCTTATTTTATTTGTATTTGGATCTCTTTTTGTTTTTCTGGTAAAGCTATCACCTCTTCTTTAGGATTTTCATCTTTCTTTACTTTTTAGACAAATTTTTTGGGGGTCCTTCATTTTTTTTTAGAGTAGCTCTCATATTGTCCAATACTTTTCTAGATATTAATTGAATTTTTTGGCAAGGTACCACAAATGTGGAGCATGTATCATTTGTTTCATAGAAATTTTTATTATTATTAGGATTAGTGGAAGGATTCTATTTTGGGGTTGGTTTTGACGTACTTGCCCCCTAAATTAATTTTGAATTTTTTTTTTTGGGGATGCCCTTGAGACCAGCTAGGTCCTGTTTGATTGTATTGGCAATTTGTATTCCAATTATATGTATTTTGGTTTTGGACTACCATACATGGAGGTGAATTTCCATATAGTTTGGACATGAATTGTGCCCAAGGAGGCATCTTCCAATCTTGATTAAATTGATTTCAATTTTACCAATTTGGAGTATTTGACCAATAATTAAATCTTCATTGGTTGGAATAGTTTGAGTTTGACCAATTGGATACAGCATTTAATGTACAATTACTTCTTTGAGCTATAAAATAGACATATTCTACCACTTTGATCTTAGGCTCTTTTATAGAAGTTTTGATAGCTAAAACATATTTACAATTTTTGGTACTATGGTTCTTTTCATAAATTTTACAATAGGTAGAGATTGTGGAAATGTTTATAATGTTGAGAGGACATTCTCTCAAATTGTGTTTATTCCTACATATGTGACAATAAATTTATTAAATGTTTTACGCTTTTGGTTTATTGTCCATGAGGTCGAGAGATGTTGTTAATGTTCTCAATAAATCAATTTTAAGATTTTGTGGCATTTTTCTAATTTCAGCTCATGTTACTCCTGATGATGGGTACATATTACTTCTTAATGGATTATTTCTTGAATAATTATTAAAAATATTTATGATTTGTCCTAATCCCATATGATGGATATCCCCTTTTTCCATAAGGTTTAGTATGTCTAGTACATTTTCCTTTAGCCCTTTAAGAAAAAGTTATTTTTGAACCTCCTCGTCCAACTCAATGTTTACTCTTGATCCCACAAAATAAAAGCTCTTGAGATAATACTCAAGGTATTCATAATGTTTTTTATTCATGTGAAAAAATTTGGCTTTATTATCCTCAACACTACAATAATCTTGGTATCATTCAAGGAATATGTCTTTTAATCCATGTTCTCCATCCTATCGGATACCAATATTTTCTCTTAAATCCATGAACCATATTAAGGCCACATATTTAAGTGTAGAGGGAAATAGTATTATTTTTTCTCATCAGTGGTGTAAAAGTAAGCTTGGCACACCACTTCAAATTCAAATATAAAGGCATGAATATCCTCATGTGGTTTTGCATGAAAGGTAGGAAAAAAAGTGATACAGACTGATTTTGGTTCTCTTGTTAGCCTTTCTTCCAAAGAAGAAATTGGGAATGCAAAAGTATTTCTCTATCCACATCCCCTTTTGTTTTCTACTTCTTCTTTATCATTAGTCCTTTATATTTGGTTTCTATTTACTTATCCTTGTTTGCTACCCTGATCGACCATGATTGAATATAATATTTGAAGAATTTGATCAAGTATATGTTCAAAAAATATTGTTTAGGGATCTATATGATCCACACACAACTCTATACATGAGTTGATCACTACTTGTTCCACCCTCCATGTGTAGGTAATATTCCTCCTTTATGCATTCCAATAGTCTATAGATTAATGCAATAGCACTGTTCTCCCCAGTAATGGCACCAAAAATGTCTAGCTTGAAAAACTAATCATTTAATTTATCAATCTAGGTATTAATAGATTTAAATAATAGATATCTAGTATAGATATTCCATAATATTAACTAGCTTACTTAATTCAATTCCTTTAGAGCATGTTACAGAAAATATAAAATATTTTAAATAGAATTATTTTTAATATGGAATTAACCTAATGAATGTGGATGCACGTGCAAATAATGATGTTTTGACTAATTTAATTTTAAAATAAATAATGAAATTTAATTTAGATTAATTTTATTTGTATACTAACTAATCCTATTCTATTGCAGGAGCGAGAGAGGAGGGATTGGTCTTGATGAAGTGGGCCTTGCCTTCATAAATGTCAGTATATTTCTCTTCTTATCTATGCTAATTTACCTCAGTAAGTACTATTTCATTTAAATTATTATAACATCTAACTATTAATTGATGTGGGAAAAATAAAGATTCTATAGAAGAAAATAAATCATTGTGAAAGATAAAATAACATTGCAAAATATATGGAAATAAAATACTAATTTATTTTTGAATTTCAATCATGTACATTGATGGAAATTGTAATCTTCATCAGAATACTACAAGATACTTTTTCAAGGAGTGAATTCTTTTCTCCAACTGTGGACCAAGACCATTTCAAAATACTCATCACTGTAATTTATACAATTATTTTCAATGAAGTCTTTAGTAATATTCTTTTTCTCTTACTAACTAATTAAATCTAAATCCTAACCTACATACTAACAATTTTTCTAAACAAATATAATATCATAACAAATGGGACTTGGAATAATCAATGCAAGCCCATGTGGCAATCACTTTAAAAACTTCTTAATTTAAGAAATAATAACAACCTATTATCCTATTCTCAAGGAAAGAGAATATAAGTTGGCAGAATAATTTAACAACTTTAATCCTCTCCAAATTTAATAAAAACTTTACAAATTTTATTTAATAATAATCATAATGCCAAATATTCTTTTTCCAAATATGCTTTTTCAAATGTTAACAGTCAAGTGGATGACTATGTATAATATAATCCTACTAGATATGATGTGGCAACAATGTTTGGTTATCTTTGATTCAATTCTTCCGTAGTACTCCTTTTGGTAGATGTTTTCAGTAATTTCCTTCCATAGCATTTGTCCATAGCTCCTGCAAGTGCACCATATGGTCAACCAATCTACATATGCCTTCCTCCTAGTTCATCAACCACAACCTCTACCCAGATTTATACATATATCTGCCTAACAACACAACATCTTGCACTCAAGTTGTGTAAAATATATGCATAAATAAATTTTATAGCAATTAATCAGTTTGATGCATAAATAATGATATTGAAAGCAAACAATAATAAAAACCATTCATATCCATTTAATTATTACAAATATATAAGTAAATCATATCCATATATTGTAACACTTTGACACTCATCAAACATCAGTTGCAGTCCCTTGTTGTAGGTGTGGACATGGGAGCATATTATGGTATTACAACCATCATTACTTCCTCATGATGTACATAAATTGGAGGGTTGTCATGTGCACTTTGCGATGATATTAAGAATAAATATGGAGAAGAATATCACGAGGGAGAGGGAGGATGATCTGATGTACTAAAAAATTCAATTAGGGGAGTTGAAGATGACTGATATTAGATGGAGTTCATGATGAGAGATGCCTAGTTGGGATGAGGATGTGATGCATCTTTCTTGGATTATATGGGGGTGGTGGATGGTGGGGAATTATGGGAAATAGGTGGATTGTTTTTTATTTTTGTGGGTGATGCATTAGATCAAGTTGCAAAAGGTGTGGTGATATCCACTAGTGGTGATTTATAAAGTGGTAGGTGATTAGGGGCTAGAGCAAGTGGTACCACATTTAGACTTAACACTGGATGAGCAAATAATTATTCCAAATGTGGATAATTTTAGGACCACTACGGAGTGTGTTGTATGGTGGTCGAGTCAAATATGGGAGCCTAGATTTGGTATGGTGGATGAGTGGGGTGAGGTAGTAGGTACATTTCCAGGAGGGATGATGATAGCATAATCAAGTCATGGGGATCTAAAAGGGTATTAGGATCATTCCAATATGAAGGATCACCAAGAGTACCAAGATCACCATAACCTGGGGAGGAGGAGGTGGTGGATCTAGGTCATTTGATATGGTATATGCAGCCATGGTGGGATGAGCAGATAGATTGGTGAGCAAAGGTGCCATAGGATAGCCTGATGTGAATGGTAGACTATCGATATAGGGGGCAGCAATTATGAATGAGATTCTAGTGATGGAGGTGGATGAAGGGGTGGAGGAGATCATGGAATTTTGTGTAGACATTATGGCAACACCTCATATATTTGATATTATTGAGCTATAAGAAATGATAGCATTGTAGGAGGAGATGAGATAGTTGTAAGATGAGATACAAGAGTTAGAGGAGAATTTGATAGAGATTGAGTTAGATTGGATAATAGATCACTTTGTAGTAGAATGGGAGAGGCATAGAGTGGAGGGGAGACTAGGGATAGCCTTGATAGAATGGGATGAGTTGAGAGCAAGGGTGGAGTAGTTATCCATCGAGAGAGAGACTCTCCTTAGTGAGCAGGATGTTGCTCAGATGGAGAGATATGAGATGATTGAGATACCTGAGAGATTGCAATAGTTTTTGAATGGGGCGAGGGTGGAGGTAGAGGCTAAGAATGCCAACTAAAAAGAGAGTGTAGGGAGACTAAAACGAGAGATGGATGATATGATAGTTGTAGAGGGGTGATTGGAAGCAGATATTGAGGGCTTGTGAGTGAAGGTATAGTAGCTGGAGCGTACACATGAGAAGATAGAGGTAGTGAGGTTGGTTGAGGAGAAGTTGAGGGTGGAGATAGATAGTCTTCAAATAGAGGTGGAGCATTTTTGGTAGGAAAATTTAGGATTTATAGATACCCATTTTAAGGAGGTAGCAAGGAGTGTAAGGTGTGAGAGAAGTTTTCTAGCGAATGGTTTACTAATACCAACATATTCAAAGTCATAGTCAAGATCTCAAAGTTAGTTGTAGTAGAGCCAATATAGTACACCCTCTATAGTATGGATGAGCCAAAAAATGGTAGTGTCAATAGTATCACAGGTAGTGGGATAGGTATTAGAGGTGAGGATAGAGGCACCAATGGTGCAAGATATGGGTGATGTAGTGCTAGATCAAGGTGTGGCAAAGTAGATAATATTGTAGGAGGGTAGTGAGGAGACTTCCATGGAGGAGCACATATGATATAGCTATATTTTGGTGGTCGGGTGACCATCCTTGATTTTGTATGATGAGTATATACACAATATGTGCATATGATGAGGTACCTACAAGATACATATTTTATTGTAGCCTAATGGTATTTTTGAGATATATAAATATATACATGACATTTGGTGGTGTTATATCATTTTGCATTTGTTTATGTGTTTGTTTTTTCTTTATTATGGATATTCATGAGAATGATATAAATATGTGTATATAGCATAGATTTGTGAACTGATAGATGTGTATATATGATAGAATTAAATGTATGTGGAATTTTTGAGATATAACCAAGTGTTGAATAATCCTCTATTGAACCAATTATAAATATGCTATGCATGAGAATGCAAGTGGATGCGAACAGTGATGAAAAAAGCACTTGTATTTTTGTAAAATAAGGGATAGTGTAATCCTTTTTGTTATTTCAAATATACCGGATGTGAAAGGTTCTTTCAAAATATTCGAACATAATAGTTCGAGGAATCAAATCCATTGACTAATTAAGCAAAATTTCTATAACAATATTAACTAGCTTGGCTAAAAAGAATCCAAACATGCATAAGTGTGTGAAGTGAAGTTCATTTTACCATTTTTAGAAATGATGGTTTCAACCGATTATTAACTTAACTTGTGAGCTATCTCATCCACAAGCGCACAATGATTTGTACAAAAGAAGTTCATTAGTGTGACAAACATGTTACCACTTGTAAGGTATACTCTATTGCTAGTCAAGCATTTATAGATTTGATGGATATCTACCCCATGAATTCAATATGGACCTAACGACCTCAAGAATTCAAGCTTGAATGATGGTACTCTATTGATTTTTGTTCTATTTGTAGTGCTCTTTTTGGGTGTTTGATTTTTTTTTATGTCTTTTTTATTCTTATTTTTTAGCTTATCCTTTTGTCGATCCTTAATATTTGATTTAGATTACACAAATTATAGAATGAGCAAGTTGAATTTCGCTAGATACCTAGTATACACACAATGTTGCCAATCCTATTCTCAATTTTTTTTAATGTATGAGATGTGCAATTTGATTGATGAAAGAGTGCAAGTTAACCAAGGGAAGATTTGAAGTGCTTTAGAAATTTCTAACTTTATATGGTGGTTGATTAAAGTAACTGTAGATGGTTGAATCTCATAATACATTTGATAATATAGTCTCATGAAAATTAGATTGGACACCAAAAATATTGTGCTATCAAGTACGTATTTAATTATCCAAGTATAATATACAATTTTGATGAAGAGTAAGACTAAAAATTGGTTCTCTTCTAGAAGAGAAAAATTTAGTTGATTACAAATGAATCTACATATCAACGATACTTTGGATGATTATGTGGAGAAGCACAAGGTATGCCTTGTGTGTATATGGGGAAAGTTAACCTATCGCGTACGATTCTCGGCTATATCCACAAAAGAAATCCAATGTGACCATGGGGGTTATGTTGTTCTCTACACTTTAGTGTAAAAGAGGGAAGGAAGGATTCACTAGGAATGGCTGTAAGGACTCAGTCCAAGTATGGGAGTTTTTGGAGAGTGTTTAATGTATTCAATTTCAAGATATTCACCTATGTTTGGCATTTCTAGATCTAAGCTATGAAAAATAAAGGATAATGCAAAAATATAGAATGTAAGAATACAAGAGCTAACCCTAGAATGATTCTTCCTTTGAATGCTCTTCTAACCTAGGGTTGCAAAATGAAATCCTTTAGAGCAAGGGTTCAAGAGAAGATGCACAAGCAAGTTTAAAACCCTAAGTGCACACTATATGCTTTTGTCCTTTCAATACCTAGAAATTAAAATATATTTATTTTTATATCAGATCTAGGGTTCAAACAAGAATAGAAAACATTCATCAAATTGCCTACAAATTAATTATGGTACTTATCTCATTTGGTGGTTGATCCAAGCTTTTATATTTTATTAAGCGATGTCCAATAATTCTTGTTCATACAAAATACTTGGAAAACACTTGAAAAATATGATTAGCATTAGGGATCCTACTTAGGCCACTATACAACAATGCTTGGAGGCACAACGGTCAAGCCCCCTGGGTACTTTTAGCTAACCTTTGAAAATAGAAACAAAAGATGACCTTTGGAAGATGAATAAGCATAACAGAATGTAATTGAACATAATGATACATGAATAGAGTATAGAATGCACTAATTTTTCGTAGATACAACTTAAAATATAGATCTAGGGTTTGGATGTAGCAAATTACTCCCAAATATGGTTTGCACAAAATTGTGCCCTATAGGGAGCAACCATGATTTCGTAGACCAATGAAATCCCACCCTAAAATGATCAAGCATGATTTCGTAGGAGGTAAAAAATGCTAGAAGAATGCAGAATCACGTAATAAAGAAAATTAAAATCTAAATGTAGTGAAAGCACCTAGTGGATAGCACAAAAGTAGGTAGAAGGGTTGAGACCTCCGAATAATCGATCTCTCCTTAGGGCTTCAACACTTGTCCACCAAGATCAAAAATACACACAATTCAATGCAACAAAAAATAGAGCTTCAACAAACTATATTTCACACTTGAACAATAAGCACTTATCAACTTGCAAATTAGCTTGCTTGTAGAAGGAGAATGAATGAAAAAAAACTTGAGAGATTTTTCATAATTAGATCATACTAATCACTTGGATGCTTGCTTCTGGAAGTAATGAACTTGCTTTGTGTTTAAAATAAGACTTCAAACCCAAGAAGAATGTGTGGGAAAACCAAGACAAGTTGATGCCAAAACACGTCAACTTTAAAAAATTAGGGTTTTCTAAGAAATAACCCTAATTAGATGAAATCACACCTCATTATGGCTGATCATGATTTTGCTTTGGCAAAATCACACCCCTTAAGCACAGATCACAATTTTACCAAAAGAGGAGAAAAAAATGTCGTCTTGCCTTGGGGAAGCCTGAGGCGTCTATGTGAGGATTTAGGAAAAATAACTCACTTGAGTGGGTCAATTTTTTGTGTCTACATTTTTCCCCCTATTTGATGTATTTGTAGCCTAATAAATGTGTCAAAGAAATAATATGTAAACACCTACAAGCAAAAGACAACAAGCAAAAAAGGAGTGGCTAGTTTAGAATAAAGAGGTGGTGCGAAAATGGTGTCGCTCTAGACACTTTCTTGTTTTACATGCAAATCAAGGCATTAGGGGCATTAATGCCTCTCAATATAGAGTGTCCCATCGAGTTTCATAAGGAATGTGAAATTTGTAATGAAACTCAAAATGGAAAATGTAGAAGAAGAAATGGTAAAAAAGGAAAACAAAATAGGTAAACAAAAACAAAGTGAATGGGCATAAAAAGGAAAAAGGAGTTAAAATCTTACTCCATTTTTAATGCACGAGGGAGAAAAGGAGCTCTAGAGAAAACCTAGAGATGGTATTACCAGTGCACCATTCAAAAATTTTGAGGGGTGAGGATGGCATAAAAGTAAAGCGGATAGAGGTAAGATTGAAAAACCCACATTGTTGATTCAATTTTTGAAAATTTTGTCAAAATTTAAGGTTTTTCTACCAAGTCTAGCGATTTTTCCACGTACAAACTAGGTGTGATTTTGTGGCTCGATCATGATTTTACGGCTCGAATATGATTTCACCCTAGTTCACAGTGGTAGGTGAAATTGTGCTTGATAAAAACCATATGTGATTTCATGAAAATACGCCTCAGGATGATGGGGTGTGATTTCATAGAAGGTGAAATAGCGACCATGAAAAACCAAGCATGATTTCATCGAACAGAAGGAAAAAAAGAAGAAAAGGAAGAGAGAAGTAAAAATAAATAAAAATATGATGACAAAGAGAGGGAGAGAGAGAGAGAGATATGCAAGCAAGTCAATACACAAATTTTTAATTTAATTAATTTTTATAAAATTATGTAATGATACTAATTAAAATTTTATATTATTTGTGGATGCTACTTTGGGTCCTTTATAGCCATGAGTGGTGACCTAGATCCTTGGAAGTGGAGCTTCGTGAGCTCAAATAAGTATAGAGGGACACACTAGGGGTGATGGAACTAGACCACCTAGAGAGGATACCTCTAGTAGAGGCAGATAGAGCACTACAAATAGTGCTAGCATTGAGATGGTATCCGGAGTTGTCGACATTATGATTACTAAAAAGGGATATGACCATCACACTAGAGGATGTGTGACACATATTGCACACCCCCATAAGGGGAAGGGTATTTTATAGAGCTCGAGGATGACCAAAGACATTACAATGACTATCAGGGGGTTGAACCTACCATGTGCAAGGGATCACCTTATTAGTTGATGAGTTGATGGATCAATATGAAACTAAACCACTAATATTCATGCTTTGTGGGTTGTTTGTGGGCTTGCTGATGTGCCACACCAGTAGGTGACATCTACCACAGATGATGACATGCGTAGTGGTATACATGCGGGACCAAAGAGTTCAATTTGCATGGGACTCATATGTGTTGGTATATTTATACAAGATGTTGTACAATATCATGTACAAGTGGCATATAGGGATGGTTTATATGATATTGATCCAGGAATGGATCTAGGAGAACATAGTGATACAAAGACCAGATGTACTACCAGGATCATTGCCCAGCCTAGAGTGATCAACTACATACAAGTGGTCCATATCATACGAGCAAATCTAGAGGACCTATGCCATGAACCTACCACTTGTGAGGTGGGTGGTAGATAAGCTGAGGAAGGCTCAGATTATATGGTGAAGCTATAATATACACCTAGTATGAAATGAGGATAGGGATGAGCTAGTTAGGGTGAGAATAATTATATGGATGACCATGGATAGAGGGAAGCTAAAGGTCTTTCATTTTGATAGAGTCCTACAATAGTTTGGGATCTTACAGGGAATTCTAGACTTAGGAGACTACTAGTATAGGAGGGTGTATCGAGACCCGATAGGAGTCAAAGGAAAGCCTTATCTAGCTAGGTGGAGAGAGGAGGACTTAGACGATCCTCCTTACATGGATCCTAGGATGGAAAATGTAGGAGTAGCCTTCAAATATTAAAGATGGTATAGAGGAGTCATGCCCTAGAGGGTATCCACTCCAGTGTTGATATAGAGGTACCAAGTTATGGGCTTGGGTAT
Organism: Wollemia nobilis; assembly: GCA_028583015.1. Lineage (NCBI taxonomy): Eukaryota > Viridiplantae > Streptophyta > Pinopsida > Araucariales > Araucariaceae > Wollemia > Wollemia nobilis. The sequence continues at coordinate 236,938 of JAQPPZ010002691.1, read as the reverse complement.
GCAATGAGATTTTTGGTAGGTTACTCATAGGGCCACAAAGAGGGCACAATAGGGTCAAGAAACCTTGAGGTAAATACAAGCATGGGTTTGGGTGGAGATAGTGATGGAGGTCATCACTACCATAGGGATCAGGAAGGCAAGGACATCTAGAGTTACCCTAAAAATGGTTGGTGTACTACCAATTATAGGAGTAAGAGAGACCTCAACATTAGTAACAACCATCCAAGGCAAGGCCTTAAGTTAGGGTGACCCAAGGAGGGAGGTAGAGGTTCTTTGAGAATAGGTTGTGACTTTGTAGAGGGATATGAGCCTACTCTAAGAAGATAGGTCCAAGAGGATCGAGGGGCTACGAAGTGCCTTGGGCACTATAAAAATAAAGAGGGATGTGTCCTGAGTAGAGGTTAATTATCTTTAAGGAGAGGTGAGCCATCTAGATGTAGTGTGTTAGAGGGATTAGGCATAGGGGATGGCTATCATTGAGAGCAACCAAGCTAGCAATGATATTAACCTACTACAGGGAAAAATATATGGGGGGGGAGAGGTTAGATATGGCCATGTAAAGAGCTACCTTTTATGAGACCATGTACTACAAAGTGGTGCTAGAGGGAAAATGGGTGACACTTTCTCTATCTCTACAATTACCTAGCATGACACAATCTCAATTATGGACAATATCTCAATCCATGGGTATATCTCTACTGAGGCCACCCTAAATGGGTGGGTCTGAGGAGATAGGCTTTAAAATCTAGAGCTAAGGCTAGGGATCAGGATGAATTACCAATTTTTTATTGTGGCATGCATCCATGGGGATTGGTCGAGTGTGCTAAAACTGGACTGTGGTACACTGACCATACATCTATGTATATCTCTCTTTTATTGAGTAATACTAAGCTACTTTTATTATAATTTTTTTATTTGTGTGTACGTGATGTGTTTACTTTTTTTTACTGTTTGTTTATGAGTGTGAAATATTTATGCATGAGACTAATTATGCAATACATGAACCATATGAGTGAAAATGTGATGGATGCAAGATATAAGAAGAAGAAAAGAAGAAGAATAATGAGAATAAGGACAATGAGAATAATAAGAATGAGAAGAAATTAAGGTCAACTATAAAAAAATACAAGGGGTATTCAAACCATGAAGTGTGAATCAACGTAGGTCATGGTAGACTAGTGTGACCAAACATCATAAATCAAACACAAAGATAGAGTTAAACTTGCTATAGGTGTAGAACTTATTGAATATTACCAAATGCTAGAGCATGACTCGCTATGGGTGGTTGCTCACTAGTTACTGCTATGGGGCAATTATTCACTAGGATGTATGCAATGACCTGATGAATTAGCCGTGAAGCTTATCCTATAATGGGATGTTGAGTCCGCTGAGTCAAGATGAGTATAACCCAATAGAGGAACATGTACAATGGATGAAATATACCCACTAGGATGTATACTATCTTGTGTGGGGTGTAATATATATAGATGAAATAAATGAACAAGTGCTACTCCTGATAGGGGTGTGATGTGTGCAAAATATGAGAGGAAAATGCCAAAAAAATATCTTTTGTGAGTGCGTTAAAATACTGAGTAGAAATGAGAGAATAATCATCCTTGTCTAGGTAAAAATACAAGAAAATAAGAGATCATGAAAAAAATGACAAGGATATATTTGTGAAAACAAAGCTATCATCCTTGTCCTAGGAAAAAATGATGGGCATTAATAATTTTAAGGCCAAGGAATATGAAAAAGCAACAAATATGAATATGAAGAAGAAGAGGATGAAATACAAAGAAGAATAAAAGCCCTAGGGTGGGGTTTTCACTAGGCATCTAAACCCTAGTGAAAGTGCAATGCATGTGAGCTACAATCTAACTAGGTATCAATACATACCACTATCATGAAATCCCTAAAAATCTATATGATCAAGTAGTCATGCAAAATATGTCAATCGAGCATGCAAGTTGAATTAAATGTTACACAAACCATGTAGAATATGATAGGCAAAAGTGCAATTATGAGCAAGTAGATGGATGGAACAAAATAAAAAATTCCTTCTTAATTGATGATTAATTTGAGCTGATTAATTTAAGCAAGCATATTGATAGTCAACACACATTTTGAATGTGCCTCCTATCTGAAAAAATAGAATTGGTGTACCATGAGTTATTTTATCAAAGAAATATTTAGAAGGTAAGCCATATCAATGATCAAAATTATAAAGAAGGTCCTTAGTAGATTTTTCTTTGATAGCTATAGCATGATAATCAATGCATTCTCAAACAAAACCATTATTCTTAATATAAGGAGGAGCAATCCCTAACTTCACAAGATCCTTACATGATAGTGAAGTAGAATATTTTCTAAAATAAGAAAATTTATTTTTTGAACACATAATAGAACCAATCATATTACAAAATAAGATCTCAAAAGAATAAGAGGGAGCATCATCCTCATCACCCATTTCTACCTTCTGATAATTCATATATTCAATGTAATCCATGACATTATCAACATCATCAAATGGTAAAGGTTGGTTTTTGTTAGGTATAAAACCTATGCCACATCTCCCAAGGCAAATCTCAACATCCAAGGACTCTCGAATACCTCTCTATTGTGGCATTAGACCTTTACCTACACATCCCATACTAGATAGGATCTGTTTAGGAAGTGGATAATCACTAGAAATGTAACAATGAGTAAAAGCATGCTCAATGAGAGAGAGGTTTCTACCATGGATATTTTCTTTGAAGGCAATTCCAATGAAGGCAAAGATACATGTACCAATGTGTACAACATCGGATTTATTATAAGACAAACCTATAGTCCTTGGTTATGGTGGTAACTTGGATAGATCTAGAAGAGGCTCTTGAAGAAACTGATTATCTTGATCATGTGATGAAACATTGATTTGAGGTTCCTCATTCAATTTTAAAATTTTCCAATTGTTTTGATGTTTGATATGAGGATTGTGGAAAAACCATTGATGAAATAGAAGTATAAAAGTTAAAACTAGATTGAGCTCACTAAACCATCGAACAATATTAAACATTGGTCAGGGGTTACCCAGAATGGTGACAACTTGTTTCTTAAATTCAAACTTCAAGCACTGATGAAGAGTAGAAGGGACAAAATTCATTGCATGGATCCAAGGATGTCCAAGAAGAAGATTAAAATATGTGGGGCAATATACCACATAAAACAAAGTATCTAAAATATTGGGTCCAACCTTAAGGGGAAGTGATATGACACCATAGGCTTCTTGGGACTCATTGTTGAAAGCTTTGATGATTATATCATATTTAGTTAAATCTTCCTCTTTTAGACTATTTTTTTTAAAAACTAATAAGTGCACAAATTGAGGGAAGAATCATTATCAATCAAGACTCATTCAATAAAAGTATCCCCAATGAGAGTTGTGATGTAAAGATAATAATCATATCGTAGTTCTAAGGAAGGTATATCGTCATATAAGATTGAGATATGATGTATCCCAAGACAGCCTACGATATTAACTACAACACTAGGGAAAATATTTGGAGGAACAGATGGATGTTTTAGAAATTCCAAAAATGGTTCTTGATGGGTAGGAGAAGTTTGTAAGAGTTCTAAGATAGAGATCTTAGATAAAGTACCAGCTAGATGCTATTGAAGATCAAAGGAAATATTAGGTTGGGGTCTCAATATCAAAGGTGATGTTCCTATTTATATATTATTTCTCTGATTAGTCCTTAAAACCAAAGTAGGTTGTGATGTAGAACTCAATTCTTGTTGAGAATGCTACGTCAACTAAATCTGAGCTTGTCTTCTTGTAGTTACCCCAACCATGCCAACCATATTGCTATTATGAGATGGCTCATTTTGATAGGATATCCGATTAGCTACTTGTGTAGAATGCTTTGATAATGGATCCTTGAATATTACCATATATTGATTTGTTGTTGGTGTTTTATGAGTAGAAGCTTGATTATTTGATGATTAGGAATTTCCTATATCAATACGTCCTACATAAATTGAATATTAGACCATATGTTTCAATTTCTTACAAGAATTTGTCCAATATCCTTCCACTCTATGATATGCATAGTGCTGACTTGCCTTATACCAAATAGTTGTAGTATCTGGTTACCTTATGGAAGGTAGCTTGATCATATTATCTTCCAAGAGTTGTTTCAAAACTGCTTCCATAGACATGTTAAGCTTTGTGAAATTCCTTTGTGTAGGTCTTTGAAGTATCATATTTTGTAGGCTTTTAATAACATTATTAATAGATATGTTATCCACTGCACCATCACCTCGTGTATGTTTATTCTTATGTTGTGACTTGGTATATTTTTCTTCTTTTATCTTAATTTTATCTCTTCTAGTGAGGGTTTGTTCCACTTTTCTTTCTAACTCAATTGCTTTCTCAAAAAATGTAATATTTGTCATCTCTAATGCATAATATAGATATTCTTGCAAGTTTCCAATAAATATCTCAAGCATATCTCGATGAGGTATAGTATATCTTAAGCGTCCAACCAGACTTCTCCAATGAGATAGAAATTCTAAGAAACTTTCTTCTTTACCTTGATTCAAATTATAAACATCTTTCATGGTCACATCCTTTTTAATGTAGGTACCAAACTATTGAATAAATAAGTCTAATGTTTCTTCAAAAAATTCCTGAAGGAGTAATTGGGTAACCAATAATACCACTCTAATTTCATGCCACCCAAACTTTTAGGGAATTTATTTAATAACAAAATATCATCATATATGAGACCATGACATGTTGTTTTAAATCTTCTTAAATGCTCTAATGGATCTTCAGTTCCATTATATATAGGTAAAATTGACATAGGAAAGTGCTTAGGATAAGGTCTAGCAGTAACAATGGGATCTAATGGTTGGTTGCACATTATTTTCTAATTGTAAGTGAAAATGGAGCACTGAATCATCTCCACTTTTAAAACTAATTGTTTCACCATATTTTTCAAACTAGAACATGTACACAAATAACAGTCAAGTACAGATAATGTATCTGATTATGTTGGACAACCCTGCCACCATTTAAAAACCAGCAATATAGTGATGGCCCAAAAAATAGATGGAAAAAATAGAATCAAGCCCAAAAAATAGATGGAAAAAAAAAAATCTAGGGATATACGGACAAAATATTTTTTGAGGCATAAAAAGTGAAAACAAATTAGGGATTAAAAATAGACATAAGTATAGGCACTATCCAACATTTAAAGAGGAAGGATAACTATGTTTTTCTATGAAATAGTATGTTGCGTTTGGCCTCCCGCTCCTGATCACCAGTCGTGGACTTGGGCCCTGATGGATACATCCCCTCATTGCCATGCATTACATCCGCTCCCGTATCAATCTCATTCGCTTGCACTGGTTTCGTCAATCATCTAAAACACGTTGTTACACCACCACAATGGTCGGTGACCAGGCGGGCCGTCCCACATGGCAGCATCAACTTTAAAATATTTTCTACAACTCTTACCATTTTGACCATTTTCCAACATCCCTATGGGGGGAGTCCTCTCCTTCGGGGGGGGACCTTTTGGGAAAAAAATTTCATATAAGAAACTTTTTAATCTATTTTGGGGGTCGGTCGCTCCACTTCGATTTTCTCTTCGGGAGTAATTTGATTGTTTGTTCTCTCAATCATGGTAATCATTTCTGCCTGAAATGTCGTCTCCCTTCCCTTCACTTTCCCTATCCTTATCCTGCGACACGTAGACTCACGATGTCCCACCAAGTTTGCCTATGAATCGAGCTATATTGAGGTTCCCTTGGTAATCTTCCACTTTGTCGAGAGTTGATCTTCCATACTATACGAAGTAAATTAATAGACACGAGTCCTTCATGATGCATCCTCCATGAAATCTGAAGGCATATGTGGTGGTAAAACCTTCAAACTAGGCCTTTTGTTCTCGCCATATTTAATGCCAATTTGCTCCAATGGTGGAACCTCCATTTGATAGAATGGAACCGTAATATGTTGCAGTCCCTCGAAGCCTGAACTCATAGCCATTCAAATAAACTTCATCATCGTCGTTCATGGAGTCACCCCTGTGGCCTAACGCCCAAATGGTAACTAAATACTTGATATTATTTGCGTAGAGGTCCCACTAGCTTCAAAAAATAGAGTTTGCTTGCAAAAAAAATGGCTCCAATCCTTGCACACTGCTCAGACGTTGGACAACTATGATGGGAAATATTATGTAAATGGCTCTAGTATATGCAGCAATGGCAAAACAATAAGAAATTCCAACATGGCTAGTTTCTTTGCTAATTTGTTGATTACTCTGTCAGGTGTTTCTTGTTGACTGCAACCTCCACAGTCGCTCATAGTCTTTGCAATGCTTCATCATAGTTATCCTTTACACCCAACAATGCGTAGGCTCTATAGGTCTCGGTGCAGTGAACTAGATGTTCTATGGACGATCTGCTTTCCCTACTTCCAAGAATATTTACAGACCTAGAGAACAATAAACTTTGCTAAGCACAACTCAAAAACCAAAAAAAATTCTATTCATGATCGATTTCTACCAGTGATAGATCAACAATAGGAAATGGTAACTCGATGAAAAAATGGACACCAATGGCTATCAACAAACTATAGGGTGAAACTCTCATTTTTCATGTCACACATGTAGATCTTGTTGCATATGTTGAACATGTCCATTGTTATTGGGACTCCTCTGTTTCTCAAGTCAGGCCTGTCCTGCTATACTTTTCCTCTTTGCTACTTTTTTGAGCTCTCCAGCCCTGAATTCGATCACTCGTGGAGACGCTTGAAGAGGGGCTACACTGAAGCACTTTAAAAGGACTCCCAAAATGTATTTTTTCTTTTGACCATCTGGTTTCTGATCCATCAGAATATGGAGAGCATACTCCATCAATTTTGGAAAAAAAATGTGAAGGGAAAAAATGTAAGGGGGATTTCCATGAGGGAAATCCCCCCATGAGGGAAATCCTCCCTCAGGTACATAGGGCAGAGAAAGCCCGCTCTGATACCATGCTAGAAAATAAAAAAATATTTGATTCATTTATCTCTCGGATCAACTCTGTATAAATAGCAAAGTTGATCATTGAGAGTCGTTGGATTACAAAAACTCATCAAACCTAATGAAGACACCATTGAGAGTTCTCCTGACACATAGAGGAGTGGAAACTCAAGTGAGTATCCTAGTGAACTTAAGAGAATATTCACTTATTCTAACACTAACATTTGATAGATCAGAAGCAAGAGTGTTGATATTAGCAAATTGAGGAGGACATTTAATATAATTTTGAGTGACACTACTAGTTGGAGTATCTTGTAGATTTCTTCCAACATTGGTGGTTATAGTAGCGGCATAAGTTGGTTGATGCCTTAGATTACCATGATGTAAATATTCAGATAAAGTATTGTTTTGAATAATCTCAGGAGAACTTATTGGATGAGGAGGAGGAGGAATCTCACCTCTTTCAATCCAAACCTCCCACTCCATATAATTTAGTATTTTATCGCTATTAGCTTTCATAAAGCCTCATATATTCTCAAATTATGTGAAAAGAAATCCACCATTGGGCCCTTCATAGGGATCAAATTTTATTCCAGTTTCAATATTAACTTGTTCTTCTGAATCTATGATAGGATTTTATCTATCAATATGATCATCTTATGGAGGAACATAATCAGACTCTAGATGATTTCGTTGACTTCTAAATAAAGGAGCCATTAGAAGAAGTGAAAGATAGAGGAGAAAACTAACAAAAAACACACAAGAAAATATTTTTAAGATGTTATCTAATGTTTAAAATCCAAACAAGCAGATTAATGATCTTATTTAAAGTCTTCAAATAAAATGAGGTGTTCATGTCGGGTTCACCAAAATGTGTAGAGGGAGAAACTACCCTACCGCATACGATTCTTGACCACATCAACAAAAGAAAGCCAAGGCGATCACGAGGATTATGTTTTTCTCTAAAATTTGATGTAAAATAGGGGGGAAGGGTTCACGAGGAATGACTTTAAGAATTTACTCCAAGTTTGAGGATTATTGGAGAATGTTTGATGTATTCAGTTTCAATACAATCACCTATGTTTGGCCTTTCTAAATCTAAGCTATAAAATATAAAGGAGAGTGTAGAAATACATAATGGAATAATACAAGAGCTATCCTTAGAATTATTCTTCCTTTGAATGCTCTTCTAATCTAGGGTTACAAAATGAAATCCTTTAGAGCAAGGATTCAAAATAAGATGCACAAGCAATTTTAAAACCCTAAGTGCACACTATATGTTTTTGTCCTTTCAATGGCTAGAAATTAAAATATATTTATTTTTGTATTGGATATAGGGTTCAAAGAGGAATACCAAACATTCATCAAACAACCTAAAGATTAATTGACACACTTATTTCATGCTATGGTTGATCTAAGTTTATATCTTTGATCCAACAATATCCAATAATTTATGTTCTTGTAAAATACTTGGTAAACGCTAGAAAAATATGATTAACATTAGGGGGGCTACTTATGCCACTATGTAACACTGCATGGAGATGCAATAGTCAATCTAGGTCCTTTTAGCTAACCTTTGAAATTAGAAATGAAATTTGACCTTCAAATGAACAAGAATAATAGAATGTAACAAAATAGAATGATACAATAGAGTATAAAATACACTAATATATCTTAAATACAACCTAAAATATAGATCTAGGGATTGGGGGTAGCATATTTCCCCCAAACGTAGTCTACGTTAAATCGTGTCCCATAGGGAGCAACCACAATTTCATAGATCGATGAAATCCTATACTAAAATGATCAAGTGCAATTTCACAAAAGTGAGGTAAAAAATGCCAAAAGGATGTAGAAACATGTAATAAAGAAAATTAAAATCTAAATGTAATGACAACGCCTAGAGGATAACACAAAAGCAAGCAGAAGGGTTGAGACCTCCAAATAGTTAATCTCTCCTTAGGGCTTCAACACTTGTCCACCAAAATTAATAATACACACAATCCAATGTAGCAGAAAAAAAAGCTTCAATAGATAATATTTCACACTTGAACAATAAGCATTTATCAACTTGCGAATTAGCTTACTTGTAGGAGAATGAAAGAAAAAACACTTGAGATATTTTTCATAACTAGATCACACTTATCACTTGGGTGTTTACTTCTTGAAGTAATCAACTTTCTTGGTGTTGAAAAGAAGACTTCAAAACCTAGTTTTTTATCATATTTGAAAAGAAGAATGGGCAAGAAAACCAAGACAAGTCAACGCTAAAATATGTCAAATTTGAGAATTAGGGTTTTCTAAGAAATAACCCTAATCAGGTGAAATTGTGCCCCATCAAGGCTGGCCATGATTTTGCTCAAGTGAAATCATGCCCCTTTGGGGGCAACCATGATTTCATCGACAAAGGAGAAAAATAAGAAAACGAGGAAGAGGTCAAGTCTTACCTTGGGCAAGCCTAAGGGGTCTTTTGGAGGGTCTATGGAAAATGACTCACTTGAGTAGGTTAATTTTTTGTGTCTACACATTGTTGCTATGGGATTCTCTCAACAAAAGGAAGTAGGTTATTTTGAGATATTTGCACCAGTGGCTAGGATAGGCATAGTTAGGATGCTTGTATCTATTATTAACTCATATGGATGGAAGGTACACTAGATGGATGTGAAGAGTTTCTTTCTACATTTGGAGTTTTAGGAGGATATATATATGTATCAACCACCTAGATTTGAGCTTGAGGATCCTACTCCTTTAGTTTCATTTGAGTACATCCTTTTATGGACTTAAGCAATATCCTCACTTCTAGTATGAGAATATTCATTTCTTTTTCTCAGTTATGTATTTTAGAAAAAGAAACTAAACATGACATTTGAATCTAACACTAGGATGGGAAAATATTGGTGATTTTGTGTATGTTTATGATCTTCCCATCACTATAAGCTCTTCTATTTTTAATACAATATATGAAGCCATGGTTTTATTCCACTTTTGAAATGTTACACTTTCAAAATTTTCATTACTTTTTGGAATTTAAATTGTTTAGAAAAAATATAGCATCATAATTTCATAGCCCAAGTATTATTTGGATCTTCTCCAACATGTCAGGATGGAGGATTATAAGTTTCCTTAGTTTCCTTTTGTTTCAAGCCTAAGGACTTGGACTAATTATCCCACTCCTTTGGTGGATGCTATATTGTATTGGTCTCTTATGGTTGGGCTTATCTACCATACTCACACAAGACTTGATATAATATTTTGATATAACAAGAGCTTCAATGCTTCATACACAATTGAGAAATGCTAAACAATGAGCAAAAGAACTCAATATGAAGTGTATATCAATGTGAGAAATACAATGGAGGTGAGGAAGTATTTATAGGAAATACTTATCATGATCTCATGCAAACTAACAAATATGGGATAAAAGGTTGAATACTACCTTCCCCACTAGAAGATAAAAAACTAGCACATAAGGCTTTCGTGGTCATAGAATGAGCTAGAGATATCCAATCAAGATTTGAAAGATCTCAATAGAATCAAAATGAGCCAAACTAGCTAACATAAGGTGCAAATACTAAGCAATAGAAGCAACTAATGTAATAAAAGTAAAAATATGCACCAACACCCCTCATAAGTGCATCTTAGGTGAGTCATGTGATGTGAGTCCTGGCAGATGTGCCATAATGAACTCAATACAATATATGAAGGAGGCAGGATACCCCCCCTAATCAGTAGCAAATAACCTATGATGCAGCTGTAGATGTACAAAGTGTCAAAAGAGTGATCAATAAAAAACAATGTTGAAGTAGGCCCCAAACATGATGAATAACATTTCTTTATTTTAGAAGAGGAAATTTGTGAATTGCATGTGTGTAATACTTCCACTTCAAGTATGGAAATTCCAAATATAATACCACGAATGTGTTTGGAATATGCTCAAGAAACTCCAAGTCAAAATTATACTATGAGTATGCAGGATAAAGTCCAACTATAGGATGTGCTGAAGAAGACTCTGTTTGAAGAACAAACCCATGAACCACTATTCAATGTGCCACAATACTGCTATATGAAGTGTCAAGAAATTAAACAATGTGAACTACCTCTCCAAAACCTAGAATCAGTGATGATTGTATAGATACAATAATATGGTGAATGATGTCAATGAAGAGATATGCAATGTCCTCCAAAGTTTTGTCAATGTCATCCATGTATGACTCCACAAACAAAGAGGAAAAATCCTCAAGAATGTCATCAAGATCATCAATGTAGGACTTAATAAAAAATAAGATATTTTTGGTAGATATGATATCTAATGAGGATCTTTGAGATCAATATGATCCTATTGTATTGTTGAAGAATACTATAAAGTGGTAATATAAGAATCAATGGGAATGATGTGAGCTGATGGTGAACAAACAGAAGCCATGTAGATGTGTGAAAGAGGTGGATACAAAAATTTGGATGGTTGAATGGATGGTGGAGACTTCTCTATGAAATAAGAGAAAGTATATAACCGAGTTGCATGATCGACCTATCAAACTAGAAGCAATGAATCATCCTCCATATCTCTAATGTATACTAAATCTAGTTGTAAACTCAACTTTCTTTCCATTACCAGTATGAGTGAGTTGGTAGATAGAGAGAAGGTTAGCTGATAGTTTAGGAACACAAAGTACATCCTGAAAAGTACCATCTCCAATGGAAACATCACCCTTCCCTAGAACACTAGCTTTGTTGTCATTCCCAACAAGTACTTCTAAAAAGGGACTAGACTCAAGAGATGTAAAATCCTCAGGTTCTAAACTGATATGATGTGTAGCATCGAAGTCTAAAATCCATCTACTAGGAACCCTTGCAGATACAATAAGAGCCTTTCCTTTTGAAATTTTATCTATGGATTTTGATGTAGAAGGTTGTGGGTCAAGTGTGATGCTGACATTTTGTTGTTGAACGAGCTTGGTGAGCTCATCAATATATATATATATATATATATATATATATATATATATATATATATATATATATATATATATATATTGAATAGGTTAAAATTTTGGGGGTACATCAAGGCCACCGTCTCTATGGATTGAACTCGAGTCTTTTCTAGAAGAACCTAATACTATTTTCCATTCGAGACTTTAAAATTATATATTTTAAAATAATAAAATTATAAAATATTTTTTTTATATCCACATTTTTATTTTTATTTTTTTAAGCGAAAAACCCCTTACGGGGCTGCCTTGGTCTGAGAGACCATGAACAGGGGGTTCTACATAGTCAAAGTCACCTGGGAGGTGCACCCGACCCTGCCCACACCAACATTATCAATTATATTTTGGATACCCAATTCAACTTTTTGGTAGGGTGGAGATTTAAACCTGGGACCTCCCTTGGTGGATTGCCCTCTCCTCTCCAACTCACCTACAACACCTGGGTTATCCACATATTTAATTATAAGCATTAATGCAATATGCATTTTTTTATTAGGATTTTGCATGCTTAAACCTTCAAAGTTTTAAAAAATGTATAATTACTTTAAAAAATTTAAATATCATATTATATAATAAGTAAAAACATTTATAAATTTATGAAGTATGACATATTAGGGTTTCTTCCTAAAAAGCATCTCATCTTTTAAGAGCTATATCTTCACGAAGAGTTATTCAATTCAGTTGATTCTTGAACCAACTTGTTCAAAATTTGAATAAATTTAAAGTAAGTGGTCATATGAAGGAATCCAAGCAATGTTGAGGGAGATATGACCCTCTGAAGTCAATCATTCAAAACAAGGGCAATCGCAAATTTTCAAGTTGCAAAAATGAAATTGTAAATATTTGTCAGTTAAGGTTCGAATGATGGGAAGAGAAATGAAGGGCTAGGACTTGAGCAAGGCAAGACATTCTATTTGGACAAAGAAATTTTCAACTAATTTTTTTATCTTTCTTTATCTTAGAATTTGTGCATGAAAATTTTATAAATTAAATTTTATATTTGTTATAGGAGATTTAAATTTTAATTTCCTTTCCATGGACCTATTTATAGGTAGATCCTTACAATTATCTCTAATGGTAGAGGTTTGTGAGTGCACCTCAAATATATCCTCGTTGCTCCAAGATAGGGTAATTTTTGATAAATTTAATGGATATTGATTAGAGGCTTTAGCCTTGAGAAAATGGATTTTTAGGATTTGGAAGTCTCCAAGAGTGTTTCTATCCTTTCTTCCCAAAAGTTTCTTCCTAACCATATTTTTTTTTTGTTCTAGAACAGTGATCATATCTATATTTCTTTATAATACTCGTTAGGTTATATAAACATGTAGTTATATTTAATTTTTTTTATTTTTTTTATAAGCTTTGTTACTGAGTTATCTGACCATGTAGTTTTGTTCGAGTGAAACTCTTCATGTGTTGATGGTTTCTGAGTTTTTAGACGAATATGCCCTATGTATTCATGGCATCTTCACCTTAAAAAACTCCAAAACCATCCAATGGAAAGTTTCCCTTCGCAGATTCATCGACTTTGTTGATGGAGCCCGTTTGGGTCGTGTTTAGCAGGTCCTTGACCACCGCCTGAGATCTGTGGGGCTCAAAGCGGTCGTCCAACAGCACGTTGGAGGAGGTCAAGCCCCCGTGAGTTATAGGTGGAATGGTGAAGAAATGCAGTGCCGTTGCGACCCACCCGGTGTACTTGCCCGATAGCCATGGAACCGGCGCTTCTACGGCATTTTTTTGCTTCGGTGGGTTCCCTCATGGTCGAATCGAAGTCCCCGCCAGGTTGCACCCCAGGTAGCTTGTGCAACTACTGGTGCATGAACTCGTAGATGAGGAGCTTCTCCTTGCCGGTGATGCAGTACCTCAGGAGAGGTAGTATGTTAACATGCTTGAGGCAGGTTAGACGTGGAATCCTTGGCCTACTCAAGGACCTTGACGGCCAAATGGACGTCTCTGGGGGCATGACGGTACATGTGTCCATGGTGGCCCTTCGCCATATGGGACTCCTTACTGAAGTGGCGGTGTGAGCAAGCAGGTCCGTGAAGGTGAGCCCCAGGAGTAGTTTCTCGAACAGCACCACGGGTGTTGACATGTAGTCCATGATGTTGATGTCTGTCTCAAAGCAGAAGGGCCTGGATTCGACGATACGGCGGTCCATCCTAAATGGGCAAAATGGCCTGGGACCACCCACTCCTTGATGGCCAGGTGTGCTCGCGGTTGACAGACGTACAATGTCGTCCTTTCTATGGCCACGGCGACGATGATCCCATCGCCGCCGTAGAGGAGATACTAGCTATCGTCGGTACAATGGCAAGTGGACCGCCCTGGTGGTATTAACGTGCAACAAAAGTTCATCGGAGGGATATGCCACTGGAAATTGTGGGCGACGGCGACGGGAGGCGATCTGGCAGCTAGGGACACAGGGGACCTGCACAGAGACCTTGCAGAGACCCAAGACCAGGAAGGCAATGTTGCCCAACTTGATGTTTTCGGTGTGAGAGTGCCCCGAAAGTCGTTGCCAAAGATGCTGAGGAACTAGAGGTTGACGAGGTTCTGAATATCATCGAGGAAGTCGCCCGTGATGTGGTTGTTGGAAAGTTGGGGATACTGTAGCCACATTAGGTTTGCCAGGTTTGAGGCACTTTATTTGAGGTCGCTGTTGGAGCACATAAAAGTGTTGGGACTAGACCGAAGGTCACGGGATCAAGCCGAAAGAGCTGGCCAATAGTGGAATGTCGTCAATTAATCCAAGAATTAGGAGTGTGACGAGTAATTTATTAGAGGCCATTTTGTTGTCTGACAGATCCACAACACTGGGGTTTTTGAAGCCTGAGAGGTCCAACGCATGACATCGTAGGTGTACAGCCTGTTGTTGGAAAGATTGGACGATCTCGAGGTTGTTGGAAAGAAAGGCATCATCATAAAGATCCCATCTTTTAGTTCTGATTATAAATTTTTTTTTTTGAGGTTGTTGGAAAGAAAGGCATCATCATAAATATCCCATCTTTTAGTTTTGAGGATAAAGTTTTTTTTTAAGGGGTGACACCTTATATACTTAGTTACTTTATATTCATCTATTAGTTAGAAATGGACCTTGTGTTAAGTTAGGACAATGTATTGTTATAGTATTTTTTTGAATTAAGAATGTAATTTTTGGTGATATGAATTTAATAAACATTATTATGAATCTAATTATTATAAATTATATAAGTAAAGAATATTGTAAATACTTTTTATTCATAAACATTATTATGAATCTAATTATTATAAATTAGATAAGTAAATAATATTGTCATAGAATACTATCATAGTAGGTTGTCATAGAATATTGTTATAAGATGTAGGAAATATTTTTGTACATGTTATAAAATGAGAAGGATGTAACTCTCATGAGTTGGAGAAGAATTTGTATATTTTGTAAGGAGGTTGTTCCTTCGGAGAGGCTTGCAATAGTAATATTTCTCATTTCAAACTTTTGCAATTATTATTCTTATATTTCATGCATGTATGTTTTTGTTATTGAAATGAATGTTGCTTTTATTAATATTCTATGAATTATGGTTATATTATCTTCGGCATTAAATTTCTTAATTCAGTTCATATCTACGTTAAGGATTTGAAGGGAAATATTGGCATAAGCATAAGAGGTGCATTGCATTGAAATTATTCATTACTATGGGCTCAAGTAGTAGTAATGATTCTATAGAGGGATATCATCTTCAAATTAAGTTGTAGGTCTAGAAAGAAAATTAAAATGAAGACAATTTAATATAAAAAATGAAATTCAAGCAATAATGACAAACACTATGATAAAATAAAAATAACTAAAAAATAAATTAAAAAAGAGAATTAACAAGTGGTAAGAGAGTTAACAATCAATCCAAAAGAACAAAGAGAATTAATAGATAAAAAAATCATTAGAAGAAAAGGAAAGATAAAATAGGTTAATAAACATCATCATTAAGGTAATAAAAGAGCATGGAGAATAAGAGAACATAGATAACTTGACAAGGATTTTCTTTTTTTATAAACTTCATTGGAGTGGACAAGTTCATTAGGAATGTAGACTAGAAAATGTAAGGGAATACATGAGAGCTAAATTGGTTTGTTTCACAATATTCAATATAGGAGATAAAAGGTAAGTTCTCTAAAATAGAGGATTGCCATGAGGGCCACTTTTTTACTTGAACGGTGATCTTATTCCTATGTAGCCAAAAGGAAAGAGGGCATAATAAGAATAGGTAAATATGACATGGAGTGAGGGTGAAGGTATGGTTAAAAAAAAAACATACATATTAAATGGAACAATTAAAAAAAAATAGGATTTTAAGGCCATCATGAACATTTAATATTGGTGAGTTAGAATTATCATGGATACTCATGGAGAAGAGGTCTTAGTCTAGGGCCAAAAACTAAAGTAAATGATATAATTATACTCATAGAAACATATGAACATGATAGCTTCAAGTACCAATTATCAAGGATACAAAAAGACATAAGTATGAAATAAACTAACAAAAAATGGAAAAATATATTGATGAGTAACAATATTAAAAAAGAGTCTTCAGGTGGGCTCATACAGATTGAGAAAGAAGACTCAAAAAAACAATATATGAATTAGAAATACAAGTAATGATAGATTTATTACATTATACCTAGTTATTTTGATCCATAATAAAAAAAAATTAATGAGAAACATGGCTTAGATCATGAGGATCCATATATGACATTAGAAAAAGATATCATAGAATATAACATGGTTGAAGAGTTAGTTTTAGTAGGTGACTTTAAAGCTAAGATAAAAAATAGACAAGTAGTCATTTTAAAATCAATGAAGATAGATAAAATCCACTATGATTGAGGGAAGAGGTGGATCACTACTTGTTAAGATTCTTGGATGATAGTCAAAGACCCATTACATATTATGGAGAATTTTTTTTAAACAATGTATCATTGAAAGACTGATCATCTGTAATGGTATAAAAATGTGCTATAGTTTTGGAAAATATACTTTTCAAACAAATAAAGGGTAGAGTGTTGTTGATTATTTTTATTTTCTCACCAAACTTCATTTTAAGGATAAACTATCTAAAAATTAAAGCAGTTTCCATGGATCTAAAATCTTATCACCATCCAATGTACATAAATATTCAAATGTGGGAAAGTGGGCAAGAAGAACATATTCACATAAATAAAAGAGAGATAGTCCCTCTGACAAAGAAAAATCAAGAAAATTTTAAAACATCACTCAAGTAGTGTATGCAAATAGAGGAAATAAAGAGAGTAGATATTTCCTAAATTTATACTTTTGATAGGAGCACACTAATGGATATAACTAGAGAAGCATTAAAATCATACAAGAAATAAAAATTAGGAAAAGAAAACATGAAATATTCCTCGTATATGCATGGTATGATGAAGAATGAAAAACAATAAGGAGAACCTTGAAAGAACTAGGCAAGAAGAAAACAAGAAACAAGATCTATAAACAACTAGTAAACAAAAATAAACTCAAAAAGAGTTGATATGTATTAACCCAAGGAAATTATAAAAAGAGTTACAACAAAACAAAATACACACAAAAAATAATATCACAAGCAAACAATGGTTGTGATCTGTTAAGTAATTATATGAGTGAAAACATGAAAAAAATACAACTCCTATAATTAATGCAACCAAGGAACCTTTTTGGTAAAATATGTGAAGGAAAGCATTAAAAATTTTAAAATGGATAAATCTTGAGATATATGTAGTTGACAAGGTGAATATCTCCTTAGTCAGCTTGACATATTAGTCCTACATATCCAAAATGCTTTTGATGGCATCACTAAAGAAGGATTTTCATTGGAATGGACAATCAACGTAGTCATAATATTGCATAAAAATGGAGACATCAATAATCCTTTAAATTATCAAACCATCATGATTAGTCCTTATTTTGTAAAATTGTTTGGCAACATAATAGAAAATAAAATTAGTTAGTGGAAAAAAAAATGAAAAAGAACAATAGGGTAATCGAGGTTTAGACCAAAATACTCAACAATAGATCACTACATTAATTTAAGAAATCTAATAGAGAGGACATATAATGAAAAATAAGAATTTTATTGTTGTTTTATTGACTTTAAAAGGATTTTGACACAATACATAGAGGTAAATTATGGAAAAGAATGAAAGTACTTGATATACCGACCAAGTGTATTTTCACTAAAGTATTCAAAAATAGATAATTGTATTAATTTAGGACACCCAATAGAGAGGATATAAAATGAAAAGGGAGAATTTTATTGTTGTTTTGTGGACTTTAAAAAGGATTTTGACACAATACCTAGAGGTAAATTATGAAAAGAATGAAATAAATTGACATACCAACCAAGTATAGAGCAATTGTACATAGAATTTATGAGTAGGTGGTAGAAAAAATTAAAACTCTAGGACTATTAAAGTGTTTTGGGTGATATAAAGGTTAAACATGGCTATCCATTTTCACCTACTTGATTTGGCCTTTATATTGAGAAACTGGAGGAAGGTATCGAAAGAATGGGAGAAGGGAATAGAATTGGTTATTTATGTAGTGAAATTTCTTGATGCTAATGATGTTATCTTGATTGAAAAGAGATTTTTATTTTTGAAAGAACATTTGAAGTCTTTAGATCATTTCTATAAAGAATTTGGGATGCAAAGAAAAACTAGCAAGAATTTAGAATGCAAGGAAACAATAGCAAGACTAAGATTACGATCTTCTCTACTTGAAGAGAGCAAAAGCAATCATATATATTTTTGAAGGAAATCCTTTAGAAGTAATAAAAAAATACAACTACCTTACATTGGATTTTCAAAGTAAACTCAATTAGGGAATATGTAAGATGAAAATAATACAAGTAAGATGGAGAGAACATTACTATAACATAGTGATAGAAAAGTAGAGTTATGGGATTGAAAAATTATTAGGGTCTCATTTTGGGTTACTGATTATTCCAATGGAGCTATATGGATGTGAGGTGTGGGTTAGCAATATATTAAATTTTAAATGAAGACAAATAGAAAGAATTCAAAAGTAACTAATCACAAATAATTTAAAAAAAATGATCAAATTCTATATGAGATTTTATTTGATGAGACAAAGATATATCCACTAAAAGTAGAAGCTATGGTAAAACTATTAGTGTACCTAAATAAAAAGAAAAAATCAAATATATCATGTTGCTAAAAACATGTAATAAAAGAAACACTGAATAAAAAAAAGCACATTGATGAAAGAAAACAACAAATAATTGGAAAAAATGAGCACTAAATTTCATGAGGTCCCAAACTCCAACAAAGAAATTAAACATTATATGAAAAATAAATAAAAACTTATCATGTGGATTGAATTATTTTAGGAATGAAAGAATAGTAATACATTAATGAGTTCAACCCAAATTGTGAATAAAAATAAAAAGTACATACAAGAAAATATCAAGTGAAAGGAAAAATCCTAATAACCTCAAGAGGCATGATAAAAAAAAATATGTATATATATATATATATATATATGTATTTTGTAAATTAGAACAATAGAGAACAAAAAACATTTTATCATAGAATGTGAAACCTACAATATAATGAATGCTTATGCAAAAACTTTAAAAGTGAACTCATGTAACCTTTGGAAGAATCAAGAATAGAAAAATAGAGGAACTTTTTATCCAATTCAACAACTAAAAAACACTCCAAAGAATTATAAAAAGGATGCTAAGCTATTTTATTGGTACTATTAGTAAATGAGAGGGTTTTAAAAGTATCCCACAACCATTTACAATTAAAATGCCACCCAAATGAGAGAGACCAATCCCCACCAGACACCATGGGATAGACCAAAAAAAAGACTACACAAAACTAAAACCCAAGGACACATACGAAGAGGAGAACTAAGATAGTTCTAACCCAACCTACCCGTCACTTGAGCAACAAAAGCAACTAGACAAGAAATATCCTTAGAGTAATCCAACGCTGACTTCAATGAACTCCATATTTTCCTTTTATTGATATCAATGAGTTTCAAAAACAAAACATTTTTTCTCTTTGATCTCCGAGGCATAAACCTCAACGACCGACTTATCCCAATGACGATCATGCGATAGAATATCAAAGTCAGGAGGGGGAGATAGAGGGGAGGAGCCATTGTCCTCATGCACTTTGTTACATAGATTTTTAGATTTATGGATGCCACTACCCACAACCACAAGATTGGGCAACAGGTCCATATCCACAAGCTCATCATAAGATGCCTTAGAAGACATATTAAACCATGAACCCGTGAATTATCTTGGGTAAAAGGGAGGAGAACCAAAAAATCACATAAGCAACCTTGGAAGGGCCACCCCCACTCGGACCATAAGTCACCAATGCAAGAGAGCCTCCATCATGTATAATGAAAAACCAAAACAAATGAACCAGAACATTGCTACGAAGGCACTCTCTTAGAAAAAGGGAGGACATGAAGAGGGATCCTAACAATATTAGGGCAACAAATATTAGAATGCTTCCAACCATAGAAAAGAAGAATGGTCAACTTCCCAAGATGAGATGAAAAGAAAATAGAAAGGTAAAGTGATTCTGACATTGGCGTACTCAGAGAAGGTTTGAAAAACCAACGAACAACTAGAGCGGCCCACCAAACGAACACACGAGGGAATGTTGGGAAGGAGAATTTCAAAATTTAAAATTTAAAAATCCAGAGGGAGGAAAGGTCTTCTTGACACCACCTTGAGTAAACATCAAACTGAGAGAGCCCGGGAGGACATCGCGAAAGCCAAGAGTAAAGGCTTTCCGTTGTCAGGATAGTGAAATCAAACTCCAACACCAACCAAAAACAAGAAAAAACATCCATTGGCAAGGCACCATGTGACAATCATACAAATTTATTTTCACTAGCAAGGCAGAGGATCTTGGGTGAAAAATATGTATATCAAATCATCAAACTTTGATAAGATATGCCCAAATTTACAAGGGAGTCAACCACTATATTCCCTTCTCTATACTTGTGCGTAATTATCCTAGAGTAATCTAACACCCAAATTAAAAAGGAATGTCAAGATATTTTACTTTATTACATATATTTTTATTTATTTTTTGTTTTATAATAATTATAAATAATTATGACTTTATTAAACAATCTTTTACTGTTTAGATTTAAAAATTATAAAACTTTAATTTAAAAAAAATTATGCACCATATTCCATATCTAATATTATAAACTATTTTAACCCATAAACATAATCAAAATCATTTCCTTTCATTCCAAATTAAATTATTTATGTCTCTTAAAGTTTATCATATGCATGACCGGCCAATGCCAAGCAATATTCAATTTATAGATTAAAACGCCAAGCAATATTTCAATTCGCACTCTCCTCTTCCACATCTAAAATGCAGTTCTTTCTTGTGTGGCTTGTCTGCATGTCAGCGTCTCAAGCAATTTATGTGTTTAATAGAAGTGGGGGTGTTTTATTTCCCAAACATAACCGGAGTGAATCTGATCCCAATAGGGTTAGAATATATATTAAATTAAACAGGTAGCCTAGCACAATTACTTCTGCATAACGTTAAAATGACAGTCAATTTTCCAACATCGTTGTTCATATACAACAACTCAGGGCTTCAGCAGCTGCATCTCCAGAAGTTTGAGAAGCGAAGTTGCTTTCTTTTTGGCTCGAGGGGATCCCATCCATGCCACTATTTGCAGGGCCGGAATAATACTTCCTGAAAATTGTGTAACCAACCTCCTCACCATATAATCCCCACCGCTTCTGCACATGGCCGCCAAAACTTCAATGGCCTTCTCCTTTTCTTTCTCGCTTCCCACTCTGACCAAATCAATTAGCGTGGGAATGAGCGGAACGCTGTTGCATCCAATGGCCTCCAATCCTTCTGCACACCCGAGAAGAACAGAGAGCACGGAGAGGGCCTCGTACGTTACGCCGGCACCCGACTTCTCATCCCTGTTGACAACAAGATCCACCAGCACGGGAACTGCACCGGCCCTTATCACTAGGGCCTTGTTGCCGTTGTGCATGCAAAGGTTGTAAAGAGCACTGGCAGCGTCCTTCCTTCCTCTGGTGCTCCCCTCGCTAAGGAGACGCACCAGAGCAGGGATGGCGGCGGCCTTGCCGCCAATGACGATCTTGTAATTGTCCACCATGGACAGACTGAAGAGCGTGGCGGCGGCGTTTTCTCGGCTCTCCGTTGTGCCGCCCCGCTCCAGTACTCCCACAATACCGTCGACTGCGCCGTGTGCCGCCATTATAAGAACCTTGTTGTTGTCGTATATGGAGAGATTGAAAAGAGCAGTGACGGCGTTCTCCTGCGCCTTGGGATCCGAGGACGATAAGAGGTGTACGAGGAAGGGAATCGCCCCGGCCTCCGCCACGTACTTACGGTTCTCGGTGCCGCACTTGGCAAGGAGGCGGAGCTCGTAGGCCGCCTGCGTCTGCACCTCTCGAGAGCCGGTGGCGAGCTTTCCCACCAAGTAGGAGGCGGTCGACTTGATGGCCTCCTGCGCCAGGGCGCTGTTTCCTTCGCGGCTGAAGTGGAAGGGAACCTTGTGACGGTCACACCACTCGCTGATGAGACTCCGCAGGGCGTAATTGGGAGTGAGCAACGGGTGTCGGGGGAGCTTCTGCCCGCTGAGAGGGCACTTGCAGTGGCCGGAGTCCAGCCACTCTGAGATTGACGCCCGATCGTACGTGTGACCGGAAGCCACGATGACGGGGTCCCTCATTAGATCCAGCGAGATCGGGCACTTCATCTCGTCTGGAATACACGAATAAGATCTCATGCTTCTCGAATTGGTTAACGCAGCCGCGTCGCGGAAGGTGGGAGAACACGGTACCACTTCGCAGTCCTCCTCCCCCTCCTCCTCCTCGTCATCAGCAAACAAGACGGATTTGGCGTAGGTGACCAAGCTGATCAGACGCTGAATTCTGCCCAACGCAGAAACGCCGGCGCCTGTGTCAGCCTGGAAAGCCGCCTCGTCCTGTAGTTTGCGGATCTCCGCCCTGCATTTCGAAAAGCTACCGAGGCCGAGCTTCTCAAACGCGGCACGCAACCTCCCCGGATTCGGCGGCGGTGCCTTCTCCGCCTCCAACATCCTGATGGCCTCATCCACCTCGTGCTGTAGTCGCGATTCCTCCTCCTTCCGGCCGTTGTGGGAAGCAGAGGGTGTCTTGGTGACTTGTCTCCTAAGCAGGTCCAGGTGCTCCCGTACGTCCTCCGAGATGGGCAACAGCCCCAGAGGCAACATCTGCAGTGCCTTTGCCATCTCCCGCCTCATCTCGTCCAGCCGTCGAGAGATAGAGTCGCTCTCCAGAAGACGCCATATGCGGCTCCTCCTGTTCCTGTACAAAACCTGTAATATGACCTTGCTCTTCTTTATGATGATGAGGAGCTCTCTCAGGCTCACCGTCGCGGAAGGAGGCAAGATTAACTCCTCCTTATCCTTTAGCTCTTGAAAAAGCAGAGACATCACCTTTACTCTTCGAGTTATGCAAGCGACGTGTTGAGTATGCCATTGTTTTGGCTTCTCCAAGGACTCGATTTCCTTGGAAACGAGAAGCAACGATCGAACCAGTGACGTGGAAGACTGATTCGTGAGATGGGGGCTCAAGATCTGCAGAGGCAATTTGATTTCCCCTAACCTATTGAGTGCAGGAGGCCTTAACAAGCGATACTTCGTTTCCATTGCAACTAATTGCTGTTATGAGTGAATCATGTGGTTATATCGTAGCAATCTTTCGCTATAGAAATTGACTCAGTATAATCATATTCCAATATTGGAATTTCGTCCTCTAGAAGAGAATCGATTCAGTATTATTATTATCATCTTCAAACAACGTACCACTTTAATACCTCTTCTAAATTGATTCCAGGTCCCAGAATGATGATAAAGTCAAACTACGTTAACGGTATACCACTTTAGCTATATCTCCAGATTCTCGAAATGTTGGCCGAAGGAGAATCGTTCTAAACAATTAGACTCCACATGAGACATAGTCAATTCCATCAAATAATTCAACTCGTTTTTGGTTATAAGTTATAGGTATTTGTTTATGATTTGGTTTTGTTTTTAATAATTTAGATTGTGTTTTTAAAAGTTTAAAATTTAAATTGCGGAAAAAGTTAGATTTAAATAATAATTTGTATTCTTATTAATAAATACAAAAATTATAAAGGCAGATACAACAAGACCCAGCCCCGAGGATTATTTGTAAAGAGACAAATACAACATTTGGTTTACCTCATGCTTTGACAATAACTCAAAGACTGAATCTTGCCCTTACGACTAATTATAAACGTGAAATGGTCGGGTGGCCGCGTCGTTTTAGAATATATGTATATACCAACCTACTACAGACGAAGTAAGCTAGATATAAGAGCGCTAGCGAATTTAATATCAATTAACATGCTCCGTTTTCTTTGGATGGTTCAAGACGGTGTCTTCTTATATGTAAGTTGGTACTTATATTTTATAAGTGTATAGTATCTAAAATCTTTTACGAAGAATAATAGATTATAGAATATGGGATGGACTATATAATATTTATAGAAAATAAAAGTTATTTAATTTTTTAACGTAAAATAGAATATAAGATTTTGAAAGTTTATAAAGAATTTTATGGTTACCATCTCCAAATTTTATTTAATTATTTTTTATAGTATTGATTTTTTTAAATATTTTTATGATATTTTTTTTCCAAATAATTTTGATGTATCAATATAATTAGCTTGAACATTATTATATTTCATTTCAAGTATTTTAAAATAAAATGTTTTTATATTTCAATTATTTTTAATAAACATTTTATGGCATGTTAATGGTTAAGGTTTTGGTATTTTTTTTGGAGACTCAAATTCAAACCAGGGTGGGGTGTATAGATAGAGCAAGGGAAAGCGTCACCATGGAGAAGTTTGTAAAAGCTTTAGAGAGAAAAATATATCATACATACCATATAATAGTTGCATCCCATTGTATAAATGACTTATTTGGATGCATTTATTTTGGCTCCGTATAGAATTTAAAATATGAATGTTTATGTATATCTTCTTGAACTTGCATAATATGCTTTAATAAGCTTTAAAACATATATGCCTTTCTTCAATTATTACAAATTTTTTAACATATATATGCCTTTCTTCAATTATTACATTTTTTTTTGAAATTTTATGGTATTTTAATTTTAAAATTAATTATATTAATAAAATATATATATATATTAGAAGTTAAAGGGATTTAGTTTGTATTAATGTTTAAGTTTTCTTAAATAAAATATTGAAAAATAACAATTAACAAAAACTATATTATTTAAAGGATTTTAGTTTGTATTAATGTTTAGCTTTTCTTATATATAATATTGCAAATAAATATTAACAAAAGTTTTATTATTTGAATATTTTAAGGTGGTACTTATAAATCAAGGTTTCATGTCATGTCATGATATCTTACTTGAATTTGAAAAATTTGTGTAGCTTAAATTAACAACCATATTTTATATTAGTGTAAAATATTTTAACTTTAGAATATAGATACTGACTAGACTATGAACTTAGATTTATCTTTCTAATGGAATATTATGTAGTGAATCATAAATAAAATATATATATTTTGGTATTTGAATATTATGTAAGTATATTTTTATATTATTCAATTTTGTAGGAAAGAGATAAATAATTTTATCACATATTCTCTCTCAAAATGCCTAGAGAGGTTATTTTCCATGACCCTTCCTTAAGTCTTTTTGTGTATAATTTTTTATTATAAATTATGTTCTTAGTTATCATATATCAAAACATATTTTCATACTTATGTTGATTGTCTATGAGCTTTTGTGTTAAGTTTTGTATTTTTATATGTTTTATATATGTATCTACTTTATTTATTAAAACTTTACAACTTGCATTTAAGGAATTTATATATACAACAAAAATTATAATTATGTAGGTCCATTTTTAGAATGAAAACCAAACCTATGATGATATTAACCTAACTTTTGTACAACCTACATTTATAGCTGATCTTACATTAAATTTTAGATAATTTACATTTAATACCAAAATTGACATTATCTTTTGTAAATTTATATATTCAAAGGCAACATAATTCAATTTTAATATAATTTTATTGGTTTTGTTAGTTTTAAGATGTTTAATATATATATATATATATGTATATAGTTGTTATTTCTGGTGGATGGGCAATAGTAACAACTGTTGCCCTTTCAAAATCCCTTCATTTATCATCATCATCATAAATATAACTATATATATATATATATATATATTTTTTATTATATATATATATTTATATATATTATATATATATATATATATAGTTATATTTATATTTATGATGATGATGATAAATGAAGGGATTTTGAAAGGGTCCCAAACCATTTACATTTGTAGAGGATAAAAATGACTTCCAACACCTACATATTACAAAATTTGGACTAAAAATGAGCATGATGCATACTTATATACAAAAAAAATTATTTAACTATATCCCATGGGAATTTAGTATTTTTTAAATTCAATCCATATGATTTCTTTAGAATATTCAAGAGCTTTAATCAATTCTCTATTGGATTCAGATCATATCTCCAATTCGGCCATACTTTAATTTTACTTTTTTGAGATCTTCAAAAGATTCCTTCTCATATTCATTCAAATTGTAACCTTATTTATTCAAATCCTAAATCCCAATTTATTTTCCTTGAAAATTGGTCCCACGCTAATATATCTTTTACAATGATCACTTCTCTTAAGACTTTGAAAATTCTAACTTAGCAACATCATAAGTGTTTTTCTCTTTCAGAGTTATAATCATCAAAGCCTCCAAGAAAATATTATTATATACCTTAGATTTATTCATATGAACTCCCAAGTTTCCATAATATCAATCACAGTATTACCTTCCTTGTAGATGTGCTAGACCACAAAAGACTTCATGCCTAATAGTATATTCACTATATTCTAAATAATACTTTCAATACTCTAGCTAGTGGTTTTCTTGGCATTCAAACTATTAATGATATTTATATAATCCCCTTCCAATATGATCTTCTTAACATTCATATTTTTTGCAAGCCTTAATTCTATAATTATGGATATCATCTATGCTACATGGTTTGATGCATGGAAAAATTTTATTGCATAAAATGAGGTCACTACCTTTAAGCTATATCTCAAAACACCTTCCCCTCTAGCCTCCCTTAGATTACCTTTAGAGGCTTCATCAAAATTGAGTTTTACCCACTCTATTGAGGAGGAGTCTATATCACTTTTCTCCTTGGCTAGCTAATGTTATTCCTTCTAGCTCTCAAAAGTCCCTAGTTCATTGTTATTTCTTCTTCCAACTCATTTTCATAGATTTTGTTGTCCATGAATAACATGTGCTTATACTGAGAGGGGGTGAACAATATAAGATAATTTTTTTTAATTTTTAATCCAAATGATAACATCAACAATATTAAAGCAATAAACATCACAAAAAGCATTAGACACATGAGAGAAATAATTTTTACATGGTTCACCCAATGTGGGCTACTCCATAGAGAAAATATTTCTTATAAATCTTTCTCAAATAAATTCTCTTGGGAATCCTTTCCCTAAAATGTTTAAGGACCTCTTATCCAAAGGAGACACCAATCCCCTAATCAAGTTCGTGGATCTCTATCCATCGGAGAACTCATTTCTCCACTGCTTTGGTTGATGATCTTCTAGAATAACTATTATCCCCACTACTCTGGCTAATGGAACCCTATCCACTAAATACACTCATCCTCACTACCCTAGCTAATGGATCTCTATCAACTGGATAATATCATCTTGTATACAATATCACCTCCAAAGATCTATCTCAAATCTACACTAAACATAGTCCTTTGATTTAGCAAAAAATTATCCTCAATCTCTATCTCTGATCTGGTACAAACCTATATTCAAATATTTACCAAATTCTATTCTAAATCTATATAGTAAGCTTCCATAAGCTCAACCAAATTTGTCCACAAGTCTTCTCTAAGACTTTCCTCAAATCTGCTCAACAATTCAACACTAGAACTTGTACAACCTCATAGAAATGTAAAGAGAATGGTTAGAGACTCAATATGCTTCACATTCATCAAAATTCTCAATTACTTTCAATCTCTTTTAGAAATATATAAATAATTGTTAGAGACTCAATATGCTTCACACTAATCAACACTCAATCACTTTCTTAACTCAATTTAGAATACAGAACAATTTATTTCATAGAACTTGAGCTATTACTTCACACATCCACTTGAATAGGCTCAACCAACTCTACTCAACCAATAAATCAATGAAATAATCCTTGCTAAAAAATCCTAGTCCAAGCATATGCACAATCACTCAAAATACTTTGAACAATGTTATCAACCAATATCACATAACAATGATACTCATGATATTTGTAAACCCTAGTTCAAGTTCTTCACTCAACCATTCACTTCAAAAACAATGCTTATAAAATAATGTGCATAGCATTCACTTCACAATAGCTCAACAACTCAATAAGGAAACCAATCAAGTCCTTTTCACTCCAAAGTTGTTTTTCAAAAATTCAACCTATCAACTCAAACAAAGAAGAATGTGTTCATACCTTTTTCTTGATGAGGAGTAGACCACACAAATATACCATAATAAAAAACACTTATTTTCCAAACTCAAGGATGTTAGAAGATAATAATATCTCTCTCATAATACACAATAATATAAAAAACAAATACACCTTATCACTCCATCTTAATAATAAATTTCAACATCATATTTTTCATCAAAAACCCTCTTATAAAATATAACACAATTTCTACTTATAACTCCTTTCTTAAATTGCACTTATCAAATAAAATAATTTATAAAATAATGCAATTTATTCTTCTAAGGTAAAAATTAAATACCTTAGTTTTACTTTATCAAAAACAACTTTTTATCATGCACAAAAATCAGGTAAATAATCCACATTAATTACCACCTTATACCTCCCAATTTTCTCACAACAACCTTAGGGTAAATAAAAATTAAATAAAAAATGTACCTTTGTCGTTAGTGGGTTTTGAACCCATGACGCTGGCTCTCCCAAGCGCTCTAACCGTAGCCTTGGCTACCATGTGAGCTAGCACTCACATATGAGCTAGAGTGCCCAAGCACTTTATTCTCCTTTCTGCTACCATCAAAAATGAAAACCAAAAGGGCTTTGAAAAATTGTTGCCATTGGGTTTTGAACGCGTAACCTTCCTTCCACAAGCACCAAGCCAAATGCCACTCGAGCTAGCCATCGGATGGTGCTAGTACCTATGAACCACGTCTTATTAAACTCCCCAAAATTCAAATTTTTGTAGCACACAAATTTTCTTCCTTAGCATATTTTTCGAATTCTAAATGCATAATATTTTTCCCTTAGTAAAGGCGATATTTATATTGCTTTGCTATTTCTTCCAACATGTCGATGGGGGTAATATTCAACTTACACATCAATGGAATAGCCTTAGGGTTTTGCTATTTCAAATAAATAAATATTTATTTATAAAATTTAAATTCAATTTGAATTTAAATATTTATAAATTAAATATTTAAACTTTCCTTGGACTTTTTAATTTGGAATAAAAAGCCTCCTTGGGTTTTTATGAAAACCTTTTATTTCATCAATCCATGGTTTTTAATAAAATATTTTATTTTGCTAATCCACAGTTTTTAATAATACCTTTTATTTATGCTTCCTATAATATCAAAAATGAATATTATGAAGCTCTTTTACCATCAACTTTTTGCATTGCTCCTTTCGACATTTTGGCATCAATGATAACCTCATACCCTGACATCAATGAAAACTTTTATGGACCCAAAATGTCCAACAACCCATATTGACAATCATATTTTCAATAATAGTATCTTCTATACTCCTAATAATGATCTCTACACTATTAACCTTGATCTTGAACAATCATTTATTCCTCTCCTTGTATATCTATAATATGAAGTGGGGTAAAACAAAGATCCAAATTTTATTCAATAAGGGCTATGGTAAATGTTAACTTAGCTTTCCCATAATACCTCCAAAGATATTTTTGTCATCCATAAAGTTTTAAGAAATTTAAGAAGAGCACACTAAACCTCTAAAGAAAGAGGGCAATGAGAAAAAATATGATCAACTACCTTCTCATCCTCATAACATAAATAAAGCCTATTATGAATGATCATACCTCTTCTTATAAGATTGTCCATCATCAATATCTAATTTTACAATACCAACCAAAGAAATAAAAATATCTTCAACATGATATTTTTAATCCAAACTCTATGTGAGAGAAAATTCTAATTTTCCTTATTCCTTTCAAAGGCAAAAGTTGATTGAATAATAAATATTCCTTTAGGATTAGGACTGCAAAAGAAGCTATCATATCCTATATTGATCTATAGATAGTAATTTTGTAAGGAGAGATCAAGATAGTTAAGCTTGTTTTGCATAATTATATCATACATTTCTATTTGTAGCATGTGCCACACCGTGTAATTATCTTCCTCGTTGATGTACTCTTGAATAATGTATCCATATTTTTACTTTAAAATTCGAATGATGCACTTCTAGCAATCATTAAAAATTAAAGGACTCTCTGTGACCCATGCATCCTCCCAAAAATGTATCTTATCATCTCTTCCCATCTACCATCTTAAACCTTTCCATAAGATATTTATTGTTTTGATCAACTCATTCCACAAATATGATCCTAAAGGTGGATTTAAGCTATAAGCAAAGGGGATTTTGTTCTCAAGATATTTTATAGAGAGGATCTAAGCCCAAAACTGATCAAGTTCAATCATTTGCTACCACCACACTTTGGCCATTAAATCCTTGTTCATATGCTTCACTTTTCTAATGCTTAAACCACATACTCTCTTAGGACTATAAACTTTATCCCATGCAACAAAACTAGTCTTCTATTTCTCTTCTACATTAGTACAAACAAATTTCTTCTATATTCACTCCAATTTCTTGTCCAAAGATGTTGGGATTTTAAATAAAGATATCATAAAAATGGGTAGATTTTGGAGGGTTGCCCTCAATAGCTATAATTTCCCTTCTTGAGTAAGGAAAGAGCATTTCCATCCTACAAGTTTTATATTGGATCTCTCAAGCTCTGAATTATAATATTCTCATTTCATTCTACCTATAAAAAGGGGTATTCCAAATATACAATGGGGAAGCTATCCACTCTGTAATAAACAATTCTTACAATTTTATTCTGAGTTGAGAAGTGCTAACAAAGAACAACCTACTTTTCAAGAAATTAATTTTTGACCTAAATTTATTTCAAAGGTTTTGAGAATATGCATGATATTCTCAGCTTCCACAACTAATGACTTTGATAATATTATGGTACCATTAATGAACTATTGATGAGTAATTATATCTTAAGATGATGGTCAAATTCCTCTATTCAAGTTTTCATGTTTTATTGTAGTTAAGATCCTTCCTAGATTGTCAGCCAATATTATGAACATATAAGGAAATATAGGATCACCTTGTCTCAACCCTCTTCTACCTAGAAAAATACCTAATAGTTTTTCATTTACTATCACTGAATATTGAGGAGTGGAGATGCAAGTCATGATCCAAAGCCTCTAATTTTTCCTAAAACCAAAATACTATAGCACTTTGTCTAGAAACTCCCAAGAGACTATCATAGGCTTTATTCATATACAACTTCAACAACATGCCTTCTAATCCTTTCATACTCATAGATTGTAGAGCCTCATAAATATTGATTATCTCATCCAAGATTTTCCTTTGTTTAACAAAACCACTTTGTTGCATGGAGATAATTTTAGGTAAAATACTCTTTAGTCTAATGGCTAGTACCTTTGTCAAAAAAATTTAAATGGAATTGCATAGGATGATTAGGAAAAAAATGTTTTCGCATGTTTCCTCACTTTTTTGGAATCAAAACTAGGAATGTAGAATTCCATTCCTTTAGAATTGTTTTTTCTTGTTGAAATTTCAAAAAAGCCTCTAACATATCATTCTTAACAATTTCCTAATAAATATGAAAGAAACCATTTCGAAATCCATCCAAACCTAGGGATTTATCTTTTGCATGCTACAAAAAACCCTACAAATCTTCTTACTTGAGAAATGACTATCCAAAAAAATATTTATTTGACTACTCACTGCTTGGGAAATATTCTTTAGCAATTTGTTAACTAATTCAACATTTGTTACATCTTCCATGTTGAGGAGATTTTGAAAAAAAAAGAAATTGTTTCCTTTCTAACATCCTCTTCCTTTTTTATTTTCTTTCTCTATTTTGTGTTAAATATATTTTTTATATTATATACCTTGTGTTTAATAGTCGTGACATAAAAAATAGGTGTTTTGATCTCCTTATTTGATCCATAAAACCTTAGATTTCTATCTCCAATGGAATTATTTTAGGGCTAATAAAGTGTGGATATCAGATAGAAGCACATTTTCTTTTCTATACAATTATTTCATGTGCTCCTAATTCTAAATTTTCTCTTCCACCTCTTCCAAGCTAGCATTTAGATTACTTTTTCTCTATTTTAAATGACCAAAAATCTTCTTGTTCCAAATCCTTACATTTTTTAATATTTTTTTGCTTTTGAGAGGCTTAAAACATTTTGGATCCCCTAATATCATTGTTCCACCATTCTAAAATATTTTGAGCTAAATAAGGATGTGACATCCATATTAACTCAAATATGAATGGTCTACCTTTAATTCTTCTCCTTTCCAACACTTCCAAAAGTAGTGGATAATGATCAAAGGATATCTTCAAGAAGGCTTTGAGGGATTAGGTATCATAGTGAGTTAGCCAAGAATGGGATGCCAATACTCCATCCAATCTAATTTGAATGTGTTTTATTCATAACCTCCTATTAGACCATGTGTATTTAGCCCCTTTTAGATCTAAATCCATCAATTAGTATTTAGATATAATATCAT
The DNA here is from genome assembly GCA_028583015.1 of Wollemia nobilis. Lineage (NCBI taxonomy): Eukaryota > Viridiplantae > Streptophyta > Pinopsida > Araucariales > Araucariaceae > Wollemia > Wollemia nobilis. Next base: position 203,918 of record JAQPPZ010002691.1, on the reverse strand, counting down.
TAAATTTATCCATACTATTAGAATAACCCAAACTACCTTTCTTGTTATCAATAGGATACAAGGGTATATTAAAATCCCTAGAAACTATCCATGTCCATTGAGACACCTCATAAAAATTACTAAGGAGCTTCCAAATCCTTTTTCTTTCTTACTAAGTGTTTAGGACATACACATTGAAAACAACCCAAGAAATTTTTTTAATTTTACAAGTCAAGAGGACATACACACACTTGTCATTTATTTGAATACATTGATCATAAAATATTATAGGGTTCCATAGAGTCCATAAACCTCTATAGAATCCCACCATTGAAATTTCCACCATATTCGCTTCTTTCCAAATCATGTTTTTAACCAAATAATTTTTTTCTCATCAATATTAGTCTCTTGAATCAAGAAGACATTGGGTTTATATTATTTTCTCATTTCCCAAAGTACCCGATGTTTTGTAGGGGTATTCATACCCTTGATGTCCTAAGATAGAAAATTCATTTCTTAGATTTTGGTGGGTTTTTCCCCATCTAGATCTAAAACCTTTTGAGCACCATTTGCAACTTATTTTGTTGCCTCCTTAGATCTAACCACTCTAGTTTTTAACCTTCCTATAGACACAAAAGAGACCGCATCCACTTTTTTCTTGACATGCTTTATGAAGTCAATAACTTCAAATTCTCTTCAAATTTTTCTATATCTATATCCTTTAAGAACTCACACTCTTCTATATAAATTTCCTCTTCTAGTCTATTTTTAAAAATATTTCCATTATGATTTTCCTCTTATTGTGAGGTCTTTCCCCTAGAGAAATCTCATCCTTGTTACCATATTTATTTATTTTATGTTTGTTACCACTAATTGTTTGTTACTGAATCATTACTACCATGAGAGTTTAAATTTTTATGAAGTAAGTATATTTTAATATCATTCAATTTTGTAGAAAAGAACATGTGAACCACATATAGTCTCTTAAAAGAAGGAAAAGCTTAAAGGAAATTCAAATCTTAGAATCTAATGTCAGCATATATTTTATTGTCTTCCTTTAATGTTTTATATTGCTTAATGTATTCTATTGTCACAACCTGTTGATTCCCTATTATATGATATATATATATATATATATATATATATATATATATATATATATATATATATATATATATATATCCTATGTTTAGCAGAGTTGATCCTTAACTACATTGCTCAAACCTCATCTTTATATATATTAGACTTAACTCAATTTAAAACCCTCTTCAATGATTCACCCATATCTACAACTCTCATAGGTCTATCTTGCAATGTACTAGATGAACCCAAACTATCTGTATCATTTACAATGAGCTAGCTCATTTCCTTTTCCTAATTTTAATCCGTCAAAAGGGTAGCTTGGCTCCATATCCTATACAAGTCCATCTACGTAGATGTACCAAGCCTATGGAAAAACTAGACTATCCTTCTCATCTAATAGGATGAGTTAGCCCATCTATCATTTGGTCTCTCCTTTGACCATAACAAGAGTAAAGTGTTTAAGTCATTCCTTTGGTTACCTATAAAAACCAAATTCTCTTCAACTATTCTATTTTATCTTTTAAAAATTTACTTTATCCCTTTTTGATGCAAGAGCATCCAGTGGCAACAGAGCAATCTTGCATCAAAAAAAAAAAAACTTCTAAGTGTTTTTCCTTTGTGTTTTTCGACCACCAATTGGGCGAGAAAGTAGAATTTAAAAATTTGCATGGGCGGGAAAGTTAAATATTAATTTTTTTTTGCATGGGTGGGAAACTTAAAAAACATGTAAAAGGGGGGGGGAGAGGATTTAAAAAGGGATTTTGGATCTAAAAAAATGGCTTCGTATTGGACTCAAATATGGTACAATATGGCATTGTAATTTCTGCCCCTTTGGCTGAAATTATTAAAATAATTCTTTTCTATTGTGATTTAACTCCTTGGATGGTTTTGTTCATGTTTGTTCATCCTCAAAAAGTCTGGAATTGTAATTTTTGCTCATTTGGTTGGCATTATTAAAATAAATTTTTCTATTGTGATTTGGCTCCTTGGATGGTTTTGTTTGTGTTTTTTCATCCTCATCAAGTGGTATTAGACTAGGAGTTCCTGAGTGTGTAAGAAAATCAATGAATGTGAGGCAATTTACACCAGGATTTGTGGTTTGGGTTTAGAGAAGCTAGAGCAAGATGACCCCATGAAGGAAATGAGGTGTTTCAAGTAATGTTGTAGTGCCAACAGAGGATATCTGAGCTTTGTAGAGGCAAGTCCAGGAATTTCAAGAAGATATGTGTAGAGGGTTTGATCCAAGAAGAGAGAAAAAGGCAAAGATGAAGCTAAAGAAGAGGAAGACCAATTTGAGGAAGAAGATGAGCTAGTAGATCCTGCACAAGTGAGGTTGTAAAGAGCCATATTTCTAGATTGGGAAGAGGCCGAAGATGGAGGTTTCCACATACTCAGGAAATTTTAACCCGAAGGAGTTGATTGACTAGATTAATGACCTGGAAAAATATTTTGAATATGAAGAGGTGGAAGATCCTAACCGGGTCAAGTTTGCTAAGACCAAACTGAAGGGTCATGCTATAATATAGCGAAAAGGAGTACAACTTGACAAAAATAGAAGGAGAAAAGAGAGGATCACCATATGGGAACAAATGGTGGAAAATATGAAGAGAAATTTTATTCCAATAGATTATGAGTTGGATTTTTTGAAGAATATGCAAAGTTTGAGATAGTTAGGAAATTCTATCAAAGAATACATCGAGTATTTCTACAAGATATTGATCCGAATCGACCATTTTGAGGCTAAAAAGGAGAAGGTAGCCCGTTACACCCATGGGTTGAGAACCAGTATTCAAAAAGAGTTGAGTCTAGTTAGAATGAGCACCATTGAGGATACTTATCAGTTTGCTCTAAAAGTTGAAGAGAATCTGAACAAAAGGTTTGAGGGTGAGCAAAAATTAAGAGGTCATGGAGAAAGAATTAGGGAAAAATAGATGGAGGACAAAGTGAGAAGAAAGAAGAAGCTAGTAGTAGTCAGAACCAGAGATAATGCTTACAAATCTTATGGTCTAAACAACAACTACCCAAGAGTAAGAGGTAGATATGGTCGAGGAAATGGACGAAGAGCATTTTGTGGAACCTACTTCAACTGTGGAGAAGAAGTAAATCAAGCATATGAGTTTCCATAACACTAAGAGAATCCAAATAGGAGGCTAACGGGTAATTCTAGAGCTGCTATTATAGATGGAGTTAAATTAGAGCACTTTGAGGAGGCAGAGAGAGCAAAATTTATGGTCACAAGGAGAACCTTGTTGAATGAGGATAAGGAACCAGACTAGAGGAAGAGCTTTTTTTGCATAAGGTGCAAATGTTCAAGTAAGATTTGTAATGTTATTATAGATAATTGCAACACTGATAAATTGGTCTCTAAAGAAATGGTTACTAAGTTACAACTAGAGAGGAGGAGACACCTGCATCCATACCAGATTGCATGGTTGTAGAAGGACCATAGGGCATTGGTCAATGAACAGTGCTTAGTCAAGTTTAATATTGGGAGATACAAGGATGAGGTCCTGTGTGATATCCTACCTATGGATGTCTTCCATATGTTGTTAGGAAGAACATGGCAATTTGATCATCGTGCAGTCCATTATGGACATGCCAAAACTTACTACCTAACAAAGGAAGGAGTGAACCATAAACTGAAGCCACTGAAGGAGATAGATAAAAAGATATGTAACAATGCCAAAATTTGATTGGTTGATGGTAGGAAATTTTTAGATGATTTGAAGCATGATCATGTGTGTTATGCATTAATTCCTATATTTAGGGAAGAACCAAGCAAAAATGTCCCTATAGAAGTCTCATGTCTGTTGGAAGACTTCTCAGATATTATATCTAATAATGTGCTAGAGGGTTTGCCACCCATGAGAAAGATTAGACATCATATTGATTCGATACCAAGAGCTAGTTTTTCAAACAAGACTGCCCATAGGATGACTCTTGTGGAGAATGAGAAATTGGACAGGTAAGTTTAGAAGCTACTAGATAAGGGACTAATTAGGGAAAACCTAAGTCCATGTGTAGTGCCTACAATACTAACACCAGAGAATTATGGAGAGTGGAGAATGTGCACAAATTCTAGAGCTATTAACAAGATCACCATCAAGTATAGGTTTCCATAGCCAAGGATGGATGACATAATGGACTATTTGAGTGGGTCCAAGTATTTTACAAAGATTGATATGGAGAATGGGTATCATCAGATACACATCAGAGAAGGATATGAGTGGAAGACAACTTTCAATATCAAATAGGGTTTATATGAGTGGTTGGTCAAGCCATTTGGGCTAAACAATGCACCCAAAACATTCATGACGCTTATGAATGAAGTATTGAAGGATTTTATGTGAAATTTTGTCATTGTCTATTTGGATGACATTATAATTTTCAAAAAGACCTTGGAGGAACATCTGAGGCACAATTGAAGAGTTCTAGATAAGCTGAGGGAGGAACATATACTGATAAATTTGAAGAAGTGCAGTTTTGTGAAGAAGAAGTTGGTGTACTTGGGATTTATCATCTCAAATAAAGGTCTAAAGATAGATCCTGATAAGTTAAGGGCTATCATTTAATGGCCTAACCCAAGGATCGTAACTAAGATAAGATCATTTCATGTTCTAGCAAGTTTTTACAAAAAAATTAGTAGAAATTCTAGCAGTATTTGTGCACCCTAACTGAAAAAATGATAGGGGATAAGAAAGACTTTAACTGGACATTAGGAGCTGATAGAAACTTTGAATTATTGAATAAGAAGGTCACTAAGCAACCTGTGTTGGCACTTCTAGATTTTAATAAGGTGTTTCAGGTATATTGTGATGCTAGTGGTAGTGCCATAGGAGCTGTATTGAGTTAGGAAGGTAAGCCTATTGCCTACTTTAGTGAAAAGCTTAATGATGCCAGAAAGAAATATTCTATCTATGATCAAGATTTTTATGCAATAATTTAGGCTCTAAAGAAGTGGAGACACTATTTTTTTCCAAAGGATTTTGTTTTGTATATTGATCATCAGGATTTATAGTATATTAACAATCAAGGGAATCAAAGGCATTTAAAATGGGTTGATTTTTTATAGATCTATACCTTTGTGCTAAATCATAGGAGTGGGAATTCAAATAGAGTTGCATATTCCTTAAGTAGAAGGTATATTTTACTGACATCAATGAGAGTGGAAGTTGTGGGGTTTAAAGAGCTTAAGAGTTTGTACCCTAAAGATCTAAAATTTGCTAAAGATTGGAGAGCTTGTACAACACTAGTTACTCTGGATAGGACTAAGTGGTTGGATTTTATGATCCAAGATGGAATGTTTTTTAAGGAGAACTAGTTGTGCATTCCTAGGAGTTCAATGAGGGAGAATATGGTCAAAGAGAAGCATAGTGGAGGATAGGATGGACATTTTGGTAGACACAAGACCATTGCCTTGGTGAATGAGAACTACTATTATCCACAATTATTGTAATATGTGAATAAGTTTGTACAAAGTTACAGAATATGCCAGATGGCTAAGAGTATGAGGTAGAACATCGAGTTATATCAATCATTTCTTGTACCATAGAGACCTTGGGAGGACATCAACATGGAATTTGTTCTTGGTCTGCCAAGGACAGAAAGGGGAAATGACTCCATATTTGTGATGGTTGACAGGTTTTCAAATATAACACATTTTATTCCCTACCAGAAAACCAATGATGTAGTTCATGTTGTTGGCCTATTTTTAAAGGAAGTGGTACGACTTCACGGTCTACAAAAGAGTATAGTCTCTGATATAGACACAAATTTCATTGGGTATTTTTGGAAGACCTTATGGAAGAAATTGAAGACAAATTTGAATTTTAGTTCTAAATACCATCCACAGACTTATGGACGATAGAAGTGGTGAATAGGAGTTTGGGTAACCTACTAAGATGCCTGGTAGGAGATAAGTCCAAGGAATGTGATATGATTTTACCATAGGAAGAATTTACCTATAACAATTTTGTCAACAAGAGTACTAGTAAATCACAATTCCAAATTGTATATGGGAGTAGTCCAAGAAATGCTTTTGATTTGAGAAAGTTGGACAGGGGAGAAAAGAATAGTGCTAAAGTTGAGAACTTTGCAAAGCATCTGAAGGATTTGCATGAAGAAGTAAAACAACACATCAATAAGATGAACACTCAATACAAGATAAAGGCTGATCAGAAAATGAGTATTAAGGAGTTCTAGGTTGGTGATGAAGTCATGGTGCACCTGATAAAGGAGAGGTTTACTGCTAAAATATATAACAAGCTAAAAATGAAGAAGTTTGGACCAGATAGGATCATACAGAAAAGAGATTCTAGAAATGCATATGAAGTGGAGTTGTCGAGTGGATTGAACATATCACTTGTGTTTAATATTTCTTATTTGGTATAGTATCATGAAGGTGATAGTTCTAAGGAACTAGTTGCAGAGTTATGGAGTGTTATGGAATCGACTCTAATGTCATAAGAGATAGAGGAAATCCTACATACCCGCATCGATAGAAGTACAAGAAATAGGCAGTATGAATAATATCTAGTGAAATGGAAGGGAAGACCTATAGAAGCTTTGCATTGGTTATCCAAGTCCGAGGTTGATAACCTTGGTTTTTCTCCAATAGCAGAGAAGTGAGGTCACTTCTCAAACTTACCTTGGGTGTCTGATGCAGGAGCATCTAGTGGCAGTAGAGCAATCTTGCATCAAAAAAAAAATTCTAAGTGTTTTACCTTTGTGTTTGTCGACCGCCAATTGGGTGGGAAAGTAGAATTTAAAATTTTGCATGGGCGAGAAAGTTAAATTTTAATTTTTTTTGCATGGGTGGGAAACATAAAAATCATGTAAAAGAGGGAGAAAATAGGATTTAAAAATGTATTTTGGATCTGAGAAAAGGGCTTCGGATTGGGATCGAAGAAGGTATGATTTGGCATTGTAATTTCTGCCTCTTTGACTAGCATTATTAAAATAATTCTTTTTTATTGTGATTTAACTCCTTGGATGGTCTTTTTCATGTTTGTTCATCCTCAACAAGTCTGGCATTGTAATTTCTACCCTTTTGGCTGACATTATTAAAATAATTATTTTCTATTGTGATTTGGCTCCTTGGATGGTTTTTTTCATGTTTGTTCATCCTCATAACTTTCTTTATTATTACTCTTTAAATTTCCATTTTAGTTCCCTCCATGATAATATAATAAGCATCATAATTATATGAACACTACAAATGAGAACTAACTAATTTTACTTCGAAGAGCCTCTTATTAAAAATTTTCTTACTAGCACTCACGATGAACCTCCCTTAGGTAAACCATAATGAGCTAAGCTTTGAAGGAGTTTTACCCTTCAATTTAATTACACCCAAATCCATAAGGATTTCCATTATCATTACTCTAAAGCTGAAATCCACACTTTACAAACAACCATGGTTTACCCAAATAATCGACCATAATTACCACTGCAATGAATAGCTACTAACAAGAAGTTACGCTTTCACTAATAAAAAATATAAGACTTCTTTAAATTCCTTAGAAAATCAGCGTTATTACACAAGCAACAACAACCGCAAATACAATGACAAATTTCCAATTCTCAATCAACTCCTTTTTCTATTACAATGTGGTAGTTACAATAGAGGTAATATGCTCATAAGAAAACTAAAATTAACTCCCATCATTACTATAGTCACCTAAAATCTGCACATGCTCACTTCTAGACACTTGTACATATACATACATACTTGTAGGCTAACATAGATTATCTTAGTCATTTGTAAGTTCCTAAACCTACAAAACTAGGTAAACCGCCTCCACAATACCTCCTACCCACTAGGAGACCACCTATTATCCCCCATAGGTAACTTAAGCCCTCCAGTACACCTAATTGACCCTCAAGGGACCTTATCCCTATCGAAAAACCTAATTATGTTGATTAGTGATCTAATTCTTCATTGAATTTCACTTAATTCACTTTTTCACTTAAGTGAGTTTAATTAGGGTCCTAATTCAAATTAGTCCTAAACACACTTCCACACATGTGTGAACATAATATTAGTTAGGATATTTCTAAATTCCCTAACTAAAACCCTAACCTAACCTAAGATCTAACTAACACTTGGTTAATCCTAACTCTTCCTCACACATGTGTGAGGAGGAGATATTTCCCTAAGGCATGAGGGTTTGACACCTATTCAAACCCTAACCTAACTCCAGCATGGAGTTAATATAAGGGTTGGTATATCTAACCCCTTATTTAAACCTCATATTTTCCTATAAATAAGGGATCCCTCCCCTTATTTTATCTCTCTCTCTCTCCCTTTTTGCTACCATACAGAAACTCTACCAAAATTGGTCTAAGATCACATATGACAATTCCACATCATAAAAAAAGCAAAGGATAACTTTTGACATCTATTTGGATAGAAATTTTGGTCCCAAATCCAATAGAAGTTTGATTCAACTCCTAACGTGTGAATCCAAGCTCCAATTTATCCCTTTCCATGCAAATTGACCATGTAGCACATCTACATCAACAAATTTAGTAGGTAAGTTATATTTCATGTTTTTATAGCATTTTATTCAGTTTCCATTATGTTTGAACATAGTTTTCCTTTGGGTATATTTTCCTTTTATTAACAAGGGTCTTGACTAAGGTAGACCCCCAAACCCTCTAACCATATTTTGTAGGCCTCCAAAAATAGGTGCAGATGATCACAAAAAATAATAATCAGCAAACTAGCAGTGGTTCGCAAGCCCACCTTCACTAAGGAGTCCCAAAAGAAACCATAAGAGTGTTTTACATCCACGAAGACAGATTGGGAAATAACATTTGTAACCCATGAAATTTTGAATGAATAAAAAGCAACATTGTGGACATTACATTTGTTTTATGTTTTATTTATGATCATATGGAATCTTTCATCCGCTTCAATTACATAATTTCTTTCACTCTCAACCAAATTAGCAACTTTTATCTCATAGTAAAATTTATGAGATATTCAATCTGGTTCCAAGTAACTGTACTTCATAAGAGTTCAATGTTCATAATAATGCATGACTCCACGGGAATTTGATTATACAACTTAGCTAGATTAAACTTTTGGACGTCTTTTCCTTGAGCATAGTGAGATGGAATTGTTTACAAGGATCTAGCCAACTCTTTCCTTCACTTTGGAATGCATTTCTATCTATATGAAAGCAAATTTGTATAATACAAAAAACCAAACATTGCAACAATATAATATAGCAATTTATAACTGGTAGATCATTATCATATAATAAAAACTCTTTAATTGATTGAGCATTTCAATAACAATTGTGAGCCTTTCTTTTCAATAGATGAATCATCCATCTAGGCAAACCACTCAATACATTTGATAACCAATTTCAATAACAATTACCCATCCTAGTTTTAAATTTTCCTTCATAGACACACAACCTTCCTTAATTCTAAAATTAGCAATCACTAAATTCATGGTCAACGTCCAATTAGCAATTACTAACATGGACTCATATATACTCACAATTTACTTCTAACAGTAAACAAAATCAAATTCCATTGTTCACAAAAACACTTCTTTCCTTAATCCATTAAAATATCCATACTTTCATAATCAGTCATTACACACACATCATCACAACAAACAACACATATTCAAGAGTAGATTTCATTCTATGACACTTCATTGAATATGGACTTCAAGTCAAGGAGTTGTTCGGTATACATCTCCCAACCAGGAAGAAGGAAAGTACTCTCATCTTGCACTAACTATGGTGCATGCTTGACATCTTACCTAAATTCACCTTCAATAAAAACCAGATACTACAAGATTACTCGAATGGACAAAGGAGTTCAAATTCCCAAGTAAGGTTACCGGTAAGCTATCCAACCCTATCACAATTCTCAATGTGCTTACCAATAGGATTTTGTATCCACCGCTATGCTACAGGTAGGTCTAAATATAGGAAACCTTCCACCATAGCCACCCCATTTAATTGAATCGTCATAAAATATCCCAACACATATATCTATTTGAAAATATTTTTCTATTGATGAATCAAATACTACACCACATTATCAAAATTGGAAACACAGATGTGGAAATATGAAATATTTATCCTAACATAGTCCTTCCTATTTATCATATCTCACTCCTTATATGGGCGTACTCCTATCTGAAGACTTGGTTCACCCCTTAGACATTCCATGGCCTTTCATTACTAGATTTCTAATTTAAATAAACATTAAATATTCACAATTTGAAAGGTAATTCAAATAATTGAATAATATTAATTCATATAGTTTATTCTTTTTTATCATTCAAATGAGTATTTAACATTTCATTTTGTATTTTAAAATCAAAATAAATAAATGAAACTACTAGTTTATGTTGAGTGTTTTCAAAACCAAATGAAGTTATTTCTCTCTTTCCAATTGTACCTCTCTGTCCACACCAGAATCCACACCCCAACAAAATGAAGCCTTATTTTTTCCTTGGCCATCGACTATCGCACTCTCACATTTGACTCCCACGAGTGCATTCAAGTGACCACTATCATCATAGAGTTACTCTCTCCACTACATTCGTAATACAAGGTATTAACTAGTTTGAAAACCCATGATCCTTTCCAGAAATTATACCATTAAAGGAAACATGAACTTATATATAATGCAATTAATAATTTTGAACTAGCATGGTTAATAATTGAAGCTCAAAGTAATGGTATGCATAAATTTATTTTAAAAATTTAAATTCATTGAAGTTATCAATTACTTTAGAGAGTTATTTGTTTAAAATAAAATAATCATACGAGTATGGAAGCAATTTATTATTTTTTCTAACATAATCAAACAATCATTCGTTAAGAAAACAAAAATTACTTTTTTCAAAATATCATTTCAAACATCAAATATCAACCCATTGACTCTTTTGTTTTGGCCTCAACAACCTCACTACCAATGGTTCATTTCATATGTCAATTAATTATACAACTAAATGTGAAGGACGTCTATCTTTCGTAGAGCTATCATATTTAAGAACAATCATAATTTCCTATTTAAATATCCCATCTACAGTGGCTGATTCTTTGTTTCACTCATGCTAAGTCTTTCTTCCACTCAATAGAACCATTGTTCTTGCAAACACATAGTTCTATTAGTAGCATCATATCCTTTCTTGAAAAAATTACTTGTAGCAACAAATCATTAAATTTTCCAACATCTCATCAATCAAATATAACTTTTTTTATAAAATATCTATAATTGCAAAAATAATACATAGCAAAAATATATCCATTGAAATATAACTTAGTTAAACATAAATAGACCAAGGAAAATTTTATCAAGGGAGGGTCATGACATCCTCCCCCCTTAGGCTCAACAAAATCTAGTGTCTCTACTATTTCCACCAAAAAAAGAAAAAGAATAACAATTACATATTGTTTTCAAATAGAAAAATAAAATGTCTTTGCATATCTGCTACTTTCTCCTAGATAGCATTTCTTTTGGAATAGTGGTCCCACCAGACATTGTATTGATCCAAGGTTCCTTTCCTCATCAATTTGGAATAAAACTCAAGGATTTTTACTAGTCAAACCTCTATAGCATTTGGATATGCCATCTAGAAATTGGAAAAGTCCCACATATGATCCCGATTAACAATATACCTTCTAAGCAATGAAATGTGAAATGTGCCATGAATTTTTGATAAACTATATGGTAAGGTAAGTCAGTATTCCATAGGACTAATATTTTTTGCAATTTCAAATGGTCCCACAAAATGAGGATCTAGTTTTGTTGACTTGATAACACTTTTATTTGGTCCCACCCTCATAAAAACTTTGTCACCCATAGTAAACTCTCTTGGTGATCTCTTAAGGTTGGTATAAATTTTCTGATGATCCACAACTTCTTTAAGTATTTCTCTAATCATCCTCAATTTTTGTTCCATTTCCTTGACTAGCTTGGGTCCAAGCACAACTTTTTCCTCTAGATTATCCCAAAATAATGGTGTCCTTCACCTCCTACCATATAGAGCTTAAAATTATGCCATGCCTAAGGTCGAATGGTGATCATTGTTGTAGGAAAATTCTACCAATTGTAGGTAATATTCCCAATGGGTATTTTGATCCATACAATACATGTGAAACATTTCCTCCAACACCTGGTTCGCCCTTTTAGTTTTTCCATCAATTTTTGGGTGATATGTAAAACTGATTTTAGCCAAGTGCCAATGGCATGATGTAAGGCTTACCAAAATACATAAGTGAATCTCGAGTCTCTATATGAAATGATCACTTCTAGAAAGTGATGAAGACTAAAAATTTCCTTCAAAAATTTGTTAGCCACAACCACAACATCATCCTTAGTATTTTTTGGTATCAATAGCATAAACTTGGTTAGTGTGTCGATCACAACTAGGATTGTTTCATACTGAAATCTAGTTTTTAGTAACCCTACAATAAAATACATAAAAATTACCTACCATTTCTATGTTGGTACCTCATGAGGGTACAATAGTCCTGTAGTATATCCATTTTTTGCCTTTACTTTTTGATATTCAAGACATTGGGTGACAAATTCATTTATGTCCCTCTTCATTCCTAGCTAATAGAAGGTTTTATTTATATTCTCTCTCATTTTTGCTCCTCTTGGGTGAGAAAAATATGGAGATCTATGTGCTTCATTCATGATCATATTCATAAAATCATTGGCCTTAGGAATTAGTACCCTATCCTTGAAGCACAAGAAACCATCCTTGATGTTTAAATCCTTACTTTTATCAAGTTTCTTTTCCATAATTTCCCAAATTTTATTACAAAACTCATCTTGTTGGTTCATTTCCTTAACCTATTCCATCGAGTCTACATGGATGTGATATAAGACAACTATGTGTCTTATCCTACTGAGTGCATCAACAACCTTATTTTCCTTCCCTTTGATGTATTCAATACCAAACTCATATTCACTAAGAAATTCCATTTATCTTCTCTTTCTGGCATTGAGAAAATGTTGAGTAAATATGTACTTCAAACTTTTATGGTTTGTTCTCAACTCAAAGGATATCCCCATCAAATAGTGATGCAAAATTTTGAGAGCAAAAACTATTGTTGCCAATTCTAGATCATGGGTTGTATAATTGACCTCATGTCATTTTAGTTTTCCACATTTGTAGGCTATTACTGCTTCATATTGTGAGATCACTCCTCTCAAACCTTCCAAATATGCATATGTACACAGAAAAACTACCTTGAGGGTATGGCATCTTTAGTATGGAAGATGTAGTGAGATTTTGTTTGAGCAAATCAAAAGCTACCTCACACTTATCCATCCATTTGAACTATTTTCCTTTCCTTTGAAGGTTAGTTATTGGAGTGATAATCTTTGTGTAATCCATCACATAACATTTGTAATATCTAGTCAAACCCATGAAACTCTAGAATTTTGTTACATTTATTCGAAATAGCCAATTTAGTATAATTTTTATTTTCTTAGGATCCACTATGATCCCTTCTATTGATCCTAAGGTGTCTGTCATGCTCTGACTTATTGAAGTAATATATCAAAATATAATCTAGAAACACAAGAATAAATTGATCCAAAATCTTCCTAAAAATGCTATTCATCAAGTTCATAAATGCTTCTGGAGCATTTGATAGAACAAAGGGTAAGACAATAAAATCATAATGTCCATAATGAGTTTTAAAGGTTGTATTACAAGTATCCTATTCTCACATCCTTAATTGGTGGTATCCTAACTTCAAATCAATTTTTGAGAATATAGTGGTATCTTTAAGCTAATTGGAGAGGTCTTCGATTTTAAGTAGAGGATATCTATTTTTAATGGTTGCCTTGTTCAACATCCTATAATATATACATAGTCACAAGAAACCATCATTTTTCTTGATGATCAGAACTGGTGCATCCATGGTGACACACTTGGTCTAATTAATCCCTTCTCTAGCAATCCTTGTAACTGCACTTTCAACTCTTGCATATTAATCGGATTTATTTTATAAGGAGCTATATGAATTGGCTCTGTTCTAGGTTGAAGTTCAATTATGAAATAAAATTCACATTTAGATGGTAATCCAAGTAAATACTTTGGAAATACATCTCTAAATTCTTAAAGAACTGGGTGTTTTTCAAATACCTCTTAATTATTTTCATCTTCTCTCATTTAACTTCACTATAAAATTGGTTCCTCCTCTATTAATTGCCTTCTTAAGCTACATTGTAGAGATATTATGGGGTCAAAATTTCCCTTGTAGGTTGTACATCCTCTATACTTTCATACCCTCTTCTGATTATTCAATCCATCTATCCTGGAAATTGATTATGGCCTTATGGGATTGCAACCAATCCATTCCTAGAACTACATAAAAAACATGTAGCTAAATAAAGGTAACGTACAAATGTACCACTATGGAAAATTATTTCTTTCATAGGGTAACACTGATATACAGAGTAGGTCTATCATGAGTCATACTCAACCTTCCACCCATGCACCAATATACTTGTTCTATTTGGTATATATTTTATTAAGCTAGTTAAAACAAAGATATATGTTGCACCACAATCATTTAGAATTCTAATATTTCTACCAAATATCTTACCTTGTACTAGCAGTGGAGTGGCTTGTCCTTCCAAAATTTGACTCGTTATTGTTGCATAAAGCTTGTGTGTCGGTTCTTTATAAGTAGGTTATTTTTATTTTAGACTTGATCCAAATTTGAGTTGACATTTTTTGATGTAGTACAAACCACCACATTCATAACATCCTATTTTGGGTCTTGGATGTGTTTTCTACTTTTGCCCATCTTCTACTTTCATTGATTATGGGGGATTATCCTTACCTTACTGTGGTGATTTATTATTCTCGTTACGATTGTTAGGATTATGGTTCTTTCCTCGAAACCTTTTCCTAAACTTCCCTTCCTTCCTATCATTTCTTCTATCATGCTTAGAGAAATTTTGTTTGCCTACTCGCCTTCCCACTTCATAAATCTTGCATTGTTTCTTTTCCTTAATGCATCTTTATCCTGTTCATGTGCTCCTTTGTAATTGAAATAAGGCTTGATATATGTTTTAGCTTTACTAGGCCAATCATAGGCCTTCTGAAGAGTACTAGGTTCCTGTATATTCAACTCATGTCCTACTCTAGGATTTGCTCCTATAATAAACTTATGAATCTTCATCTTCTTATTGTAGAAAGACACATATTATAGCAACTTGACAAATTTTTGGTAATATACTTATACCGTTTTATTCCTCTATTTAAGGTAGGTGAATTCCTCAAATTTCTTGGTGCAAAAATTTTTTGTGAGGAATATTTCTTTGAAATCTACTACAAATTCTTCCCATTTTAAATCAACTACCATTGCAATTCACTTTTCCTCACTGAACATTTCCCATCAATCCAAACCAATACCCTATAGGTATAGAGTGGCATAAGATATTTGGGTGTCAGTAGAACAATTATTCATGTTACAAAAAATCTCTATCTTCTTCAATAAAGATTTGGCTTTATCACCATCTTCCTCCCCATTGAACTTGGAGGATTTCAGGTGTTTCATGTCCTTTCCCAATTCTATCTCAAGTTGAATTCTAGTCAATTGTATCCCTGAACAAGCCTTAATCTTGTGTCCTACTCTAGGATATCTAGCTTGTGAATCTTGATTCACTATAGCCTCCAATAATTGTTTTTATTTTTTCATTTGTTCCCTTAGTAAGGTAACGATTGTAGTAAGATCCTCCCTCTTTTTACTAGGAGCATTTGAACCTATATCTATTGTCTCAATCTCTACATTATTTTATCTAGTTGTCCTCATCGATGTGGCAACACTCCCTCTCCTTCTCTTGGGTAGAATTGTTACTGGCCACACACAAGAGAGATATGAGGATTTAGTTTCACAATTTTCATCCTTGAATTTTTTCTCCTACTAGCAACTATATTCTCAGTTATTCAAACTAGATAATGAAGGTCTACTTTGAATAGGTACATTAGTTTTACATGTCTAGTCTCTACATAGTACACATCCTATTGAACTCTATCTAATATTCCACAAGAAAACTTGCATCCCTACGAACCAAGTGCTCTGATACCAAATATCACAACCCATTAATTCCCTACTCTATTTTTTTAATATATATCCTATGCTTAGTAGAGTTGATCCTCAAGTACATTTATCAAACCTCATATTTATGTATATTAGATTTAACTCAATTTTAAATCCTCTTCATTGATTCACCCATATCTACACTCTCATAGGTCTATCTTGAAGTGTAATGGATGAACCCAATCTATCTATCTCATTCATAATGAGCTAGCTTATTTCCTTTTCCTTCTTTTAATCCATCAAAAGGTTATATTGGCTTCATGTCTTATGCAAGTTCATTTGCATAGATGTACCAAGCATATAGAAAAACTAGACTATACTTCTCATTTAATAGGATGAGCTAGACCATATATCGTTTGGTCTCTCCTTTGACCATGACAAGAATAAAGTTTTTAAATTAATTCCATAGGTAACCTATAAAAACCAAATTTTCTTAAGCTATTCTATTCTAGCTTTTGAAAACTTAGTTTATCCTTTTCTTTATTATTGAACTCTCTTAACTTCCCTTTTAGTTCTATCCATGAGACTATAAAAAACACCATAACTATATGAAAACTACAAAGGAGAGCTAACTAATTTAACTTTGAAGAGCCTCTTATTAAAAATTTCCCTACTGACACTCACGATGAACCTCTCTTAGATAAACCATAATAAAAAAATCATCCAAATTTAATTTCAAGTAACTGCACTTTGGAAATGTTCAAAATTCATAGCACTACATGACTCCAAGGTAATTTGATCATCCAATTTAGTTGGATCAAATTTTTGGATTTCTTTTCGTCAAGCACACTTAGATGGGATTGTTTACAGGGATCTAGAAAGCTCTTTCCTTCACTTAGAAATGCATTTCTATCGATATGAAAGTAAATTTACATAATACAAACAACCAAATATTGTAACACTCCAATATAGCAATTATACATAACAAATTATTATCATACAACCAAAACTCTTTTATTGATTGAGCATTTCAATAACAACTATGATCCTTTATTTTCAACAACTGAATCATCCATCTAGTTAAACCACTCAATACAATTGGTAATCAATTTCAATAATGGAAATCCATCCTAGTTTTAATTTTTCCTTCACACATAAACAACCTTTTTTAATTATAAAATACCCAGTCATTGAATTTATGGCCAACATTCAATTAGAAATTATCGACATGGACTCATATATATTCAGGATTTACTTCTAACAGTAAATGAAAAAAAAATTCTATTGTTCACAAAAACACTGTTTTCCTTAATCCATTAAAATACCCATACAAACAACAAATATTCAAGAGGAAATTTTATTCTATGACACTTAATTGAATATGAACTTCAATTCAAGAAGTTGTTCAATATACATCTCCAAAACAAGAAGAAGGAAATTACTCTCATATTTCACTAACTATGGCACATGCTTGACATATTACCTAAATTAATATTTAGTGAAACCACATACTACGGGCTTACTCGAATGGACAAAGGAATTCAAATTTCCAAGTAAGGTTACTAGTAAGCTATACAACCCTATCATAATTATCAATGTTCTTACCAATAGGATTTTGTATCCACTGTTATGCTATAGGTAAGTCTAAATCTGGAAAAACTTCCACCATGGCCACCCATTTAATTGACTAGTCATAAAATATCCCAACACATATATTCAATTGAAAATATTTTCCTATTGGTGAATCAAATACTACACCACATTATCAAAACTGGAAACACATCTCTGGACATATGAAACCATTATCCTAACACAATCCTTTCTATTTACCATATCTCACTCCTCATACGGGTGTACTCCTATCTGAAGACTTGGTTCACCCCTTAGACATTACATGGCCTTTCATTACTAGATTTCTAATTTAAATAAAAATAAAATCTTCACAATTTGAAAGGTAATTCATATAATTGAATAATATTAATTTGTAGAGTTTATTATTTTCAATTGTTCAAAGGAGTATTCAATATTTCATTTTGCATTCTAGAATTAAACAAAATAAATGAAACTACTTGTTTTTTCTAAGTGTTTTTCAAACCAGATGAAGTTTTTCCTCTCTTTCCAGTTGTACCACTCTCTCCACACCAAAATTCATACCCCAAAAAAACAATGCTCCCTTCCTTTTTCTTGGCCATCGACTATCACACTCTCGCATTTGGCTCCCCCGAGTGCACTCAAGTTACCACTATCATTGCATAGTTACTCTCTCCACTACATCCATAATACAATGTAACAAACCAATTTGAAAACCCATGATCCTTTCCAGAAAGCATCCTATTCGAGAAAACATGAACTTATATTTAATGTAGTCAATATTTTCAAGATAACATGGTTAATAACTAAAGCTCAAAATAATGTCATGCACAAATTTATTTTAAACCTTTAAATTCATTAAAGTTCTCAATTACTTCAAAGAGTTATTTATTTAAAGAAAATAATCATACGAGTATGGAAGTGATTTATTGCTTTAGCTAACATAATCAAACAATCATTCATTGAGCAAAAAAAAATGATATTTTTCAAAATATCATTTCAAACATCAAACATCAACCCATCGACTCTTTTGTTTTGGCCTCAACAACCTCACTATCGATGGTTCATTCCATATGCCAATTAATTATGCAACTATATGTGAAGGAAGTTTGTCTTTCTTAGAGTTGTCATCTTTAAGAGCAATCATCATTTTCCATTTAAACATCCCATCTACAGTGGCCGATTCTTTCTTCCACTTATAAGACAATTGATCCTGTAAATATGTAGTTCTATTAGCAGCATCATATCCTTTCATGAAACAATTACTTGTAGCAATAAATCATTAAATTGTCAAACATCTCATCAATAAGATATATTTTATTTTCTACAAAATATCCATAATTGTAAAAATAAAACATAGCACAATCAATCATTCCATTGAAACATAACTTAGCTAAACATAAATCGACCAAGTAAAAAATCTACCAAGGAAGGAAGGATCATGACATCTATAAATGTTTTTGAATAACTTTGAAGGAAGCTAAATATATTGTATGTTTAATTATAATTTCAAGCATATATATATATATGAAGGAAAATTCAATGCAATTTATATTATTTTGTGGTAACTAAGAATTTCTCCCATGAGAAAGTTGTAAAAAAAAAAGAAACGTGTAGATAAATGTTCTTTATTTAAGTTACAAAGAGTTATGCTTTTCCTTTATACATATCTTTGCACCATGTAGTAATAATAAAACATATTTTTTGATGGGATGGGTTAGAAGCCCTTTTTCGAGATCAAAGGAACGGTTATTAGTGGAAGCTATTCCTCAAGCCTCTCTTACATACACTAAAGTTTATTTATTTATTTCTTTTTATTAATATACATAGTATTAATTGTTTTTATCTCAATTGAATGTAAGTTTTGTAATTTTATATAATATACATTTGCATCTACTTTATTTATTTACAATAACTTGTACAAGTTTTATTTAAAATGGTATATATATACATTCAAAATCAAACTTATATATATATTTTTAATTTAGCAAAAAAGTTTATTGGGAGCAGCCTTGGTTTAAGAAACTACAATCAAAGGGTTGTACACCGTTAAAATCATTTGGGAGTTGCGCTCGATTCTAATCGCACCAACATTATTAATTGGATTTTGAGGATTTTGGATACTCGATGTGCATTTGGTAGGGTGGAGATTCGAACTAGAGACCTCCTTTGGAGGATTGCCCTCCCTCTTCAACTCACCTATAGCACGTGGGTTTTTTAATTTAAAGAAAAAACTCTTGTGGGGCCACCTTTGTTTGAGAAATCATGACCAAAAGGTTCTACACCATCAAAACATTAGCATAATAAACTGGATATTGAATACCCAATATACGTTTGGTAGGGTGGAGATTCAAACCAAAAACCCTTCTTAAAGGCTTCCCTTACCCAAAAACCCTCCTTGAAGGCTTGCCTTACCCTCTCCACCACGTGGGTGCTTCCAACAACGATGCAGCTCGAGGGGGCTCAATGGAGACTACCTTGGTACGAATTTTGAGGTGTCACCAAGTGGCACGGCTGAGTGAAGTTTGTGCGTGGGCTTTAACATTAACTTTTTATAGTTTATTTTCAATTACAAACCGTATTTTGTACCAAAAACCCTCCTTGAAGGCTTGCCTTACCCTTTCCATCACGTGGGTGCTTCCAACAACGATGCATCTCGAGGGGCTCAATGGAGACTACCTTGGTACGAATTTTGAGGTGTCACCAAAGTGGCACGGCTGAGTGAAGTTTGTGCGTGGGCTTTAACATTAACTTTTTATAGTTTATGTTCAATTACAAACCGTATTTTGTATTATTCTAATTATCCTAAATTTAGAATAAAGGTCTTAATTAATATAAGATTTTAGATGTATCTTTTTCGTAGAAACATAACTATGCTTAAAGTGGACACTTTGGTAGTATTTTATTGTAATGTAACCACATTTTTAATATTAATCAATCTTTTAAGAATAAAAAGAACATGTAAACCACATATAGTGTCTCAATGAAAATGAAACAATTAGCAAGTAATATTAATGATTTTTTAATTGTTTTTGTTTAATGTTTTGTATTGAATAAATTATTTTATTCAAAATTTAGATAACTTGAAAGGAAACTAAATGTATTGTTTTTTTAGCGGTGATTTGAAGCATTAATATATATTTATGTAAAACAATTAAATGTGATGACATGTATAGCAGAAGAGAAAGCAAAGTACATACATTTGTTTTTTTGAAAAAAAACATGTTGGTAAATTTGTATTGTTGTTTTTTTTTTTTTTCGAAGGGGTTAGGAAAACCTTTTCCAAGGTCCAAAGAATGGTTATTGGCTATTACCATTCCTTGTATCATTCTCACATACAAATTATATTTGTACATTTATATAAAGTGAAATTAATTTAATTAAATACACTCTATTTATATACTTGTACCATATAATGATAATAAAAAAATATGTTTTTTTAAAATGGTTAGAAGCCCCTTTCCAAGGCCTAAGGAATGGTGGCCATTACCTTTCCTTGGGTCATTCTTTCTCGCACATCCACATACTACATCACACTTTTACACCTGCCTTAAGTAATAAATTATTTTAATTGAATATACTTGAATTTTTGTGTTAAGTTTTGTATTTTAATTTAATCCACGTTATTTTGTATCCGGCATCAAGATTCCATGTCAGCACCTATAATGCTGTTTGAAAAGCCACTTCTAGCCATCAAGGTCCGAGCAGGCCAAAGATGCCGACGTGAAGGGCGCCACGTCGTAGTTGCATAACCTGCGTATCCTCAACTTCAAGCACCCCAACAAACTTAATGCCTCTCCTGGGTTACTGCATCGCCGGGAGGAAGAAGCTCCTCACCTGCACCAGTGGCTGCTTTATGATTCTGACTTTGGTTGTTTATCTGTGTATCGTATCGAGTGATGGCTCTAATGTTTTGGAGGGTGGATATTCAAGCAATGCAAAGCCAAACAAACATATAAAATACCACATGCCAATACACATTAAAAAATAAAACATAAAAAATTTAACAGGTAAACCGGACACAGGTTAAATCAAAGAAACACAAAAAGGAAGTCGCGCTTTCAAAATAAAAATGACCTATTCACTCGGACAAAAATTCAGATAACGAACCCTATAAAGAAATGTAAATGTGATTATTGTTTAAGATGAACGGAACGATCACATTATAGATTTAAATGGAGATGAAACAGTCAAATTATAAATTTAAATGAAGAGAAAACAGTCGAATTATGAATTTAATTTTCATTTTAATCTTATTAATATTCTAAAATTTCAATTAAACACAATCACATCCATATTTAACCGGTTGGTTGCTTTCTTAGGTATAATGACCTCATGGGTACCACCTGATTAAAAGAGCCTAATCGAACGGTTTTTTATTTTTTCCTTTATATCCTCATGCCGTTGAGATTACCGTCTATATTATTAAGATTTTGAATTTAAAAAAAACACTTTTGGTAAATTAATATTTACATTCTCCATATTTTACGGTGGAAATTATCACTTGATGTTTTAAGTTAACATAAAAATGTTTGATTATATAATTTTATAATATATTTTTATTTTTTAAAAATTTATATAAAAATAATTAAAAAAAAAAAAAAAGTGAATTACAAAAGGTTATGGTATCAGAATAAGAGAATATTCTCTTAAGTTTCACTAGGATAGACACTTGAGTTTCCACTCTGCATGTGTCAGGAGAACTTTCAGTGGTGTCTTCATCAGGTCTGATAAGTTATTGTAATCCAATGACTTTCAATGATCAACTCTGCTATTTATACAGAGTTGATCCTTGGAATAAATCAATCAGTTCCACTCTTCTCTTCATATTTTGTGTAATGCTTTGCATATCTATTATTGTGAAATTCTAACATGGTACCAAAGCAGGATAGATTTTGCTACCATTCTCTTTTGAAGGTTCTAGGATCTGGTTCATTTGATTTGGATTTTTTTTTACTAACTTGCTTCATTTTATGTAATAGTCAGTTTTATCCAAAAATTTTTTAGCTAAATCTTCATTGTTCATTATATATGAATTGATTTTTTAGATATTGTTTCATGCTCGAGAGATTTTTTTTTGTTTTTTCAAAAAAAAAAATCTAATCCCTCGTTTTTTGATTCAGTACCTCTTAAATTTTTCGTGACCCATTAAAAGTATTGGAGCTACGTCTTTTTTAAAAAAAATTCATAGCCCATATGTTTTAAATTGGTGCTGCATCCTTTTTTAGTGGCCCCAAATCTTATTTTGTGCTGCCTAAATGTTCATGGCTCCATATTTTTTTTGGGCCCACAAAGATTAGATTTATATTTAATTTCGCTAATCTTTTTGAATCTCTTTTGGCTATAACCAGAGCTGTGTATTTTAATACAGCTTCAAGTGTGGTTTCTTGGATACATTAGGCTTGGCGTGCCACCCACAACATGGCCCTTGGTTTATTTTGACGTATCTATATATCTTCTCAACTGGGTGTATCTAGAACGATGCTCATATTCCGTCGCTCCTTATATTCTCCTAGCCTGGTGGAAGAAACATACATTCTCTATTGTTATTTTTTTATCGTCTCTAGTTCATAGCTATTTGATTCATCTTAAAAAGTTTAGCCTTTTTTGCTTAGTATTTTGTTGCAAAGAAGGTTGATGCCCAACGTTGGTTAAGAGAAAAGTGCCATTTATTCTGGTGCATGTTCCTCTGTGCAACTTTCGAGCTTTTGGCACCCACTGTCTGCTAAGAGAAAATCATTTTTTATTCTAGTGAACAAAGCAACTTCCAAACTCTCGATAGGAGGTATAACAATTTTTTATAACCTTTATATTTTCTTTGAATCCTTTGGTTTCATTGTAGGTGGCCTCCTTAAGTTCTTAGAGAACTTGATCTTCCGGTTTATGCATCTGCTAAGAGAAAAATGTTTTTCACTTTGGTGAATGATCCTCTAAGCAGCTTTTGAGCTCTTGTATCGATAGGTAATCCAGATAAAAAAAAATTATAACCTTTATATTTTCTCTAGATCCCTTCATTTCATCGCATGTGGCATCCTCAAGTTCTTAGAGACCTCAATCCTGGGGTTTTGGTGACATTTTTTTGGATTCTTGGCATCCTCAAAAAAATGAGTTGTCAGGTTTCACCCTACCTAGTTCGAACCAACATCACACATAAAAAACACAAGAATTTGCTTGCAGTCTATTTGGTTCAATCGGGAGTCTTCTTCTCCCTCACCGCCTGCACGCATCTCTTTAAAATCCAACGTCTCCTTTGATTTCTTATCTGCCTTGGTTTCTTGCCACCTATCTTCTCTCAAGGGCAGTAAGCATTGTTTAATTTTTTATTTCCTCCTTTTAAAGGCTACTAAACTTTGATTTCGAAGTATATTTTGACTCCCTTTTCAAAAGAACTTTTAATTGTCCTAAAAGAGCTTTTCAAAAGTCGTAGTCATATTGTAATCTTTTAATAAAATAATTTTTTTGGAGGGGGGGTTTGTGTGCAAATTTTTGCACATTTGTGTCTCTAAAGGGGTTGTAAATTTCATCTTAAAGCTCTCCTTCCTTTAAGTATTTTTTTTTTAATGAGTGTATTTCTCTAATTAAAATTCCTCCGTTTTTTAATTTTTACTAAAGGAAGATAATTTTTTTTTTATAAAAATAACTAACAACTTTTTATATTTCAAAAAGTTCTATAGTTTTTTTCTTTCTCAAAAATTAGATCAAATTCAATATTGATATATTATCTCCTTTTAAATTTATTAATTTTTCAAATTAATATTTAAAGAAAAGCACTTACACTTTTTTTCAACTATAATCTTCTTCACTCATATAGATCTATATAAAAATATAAAGTGTTATTCTTAATTTAAATAGTTCACAAGCCTCTTTTTTAAAAAACACTTCTATTATATTTTGTATTTCTTAAAAATTACAATTTTTTATAGATGTTTAAAATTTAAAATATTTTAAGGAAATTTAGATCTAAATCCATTATTTCTCAAAATATTTTTCCTACATTCCATGTATCAATACCACTAAAAACTTATAGTTTCCCTTAAGTAAGGGTGGGTTTTTAGATGCACTTGGTATAAAGGCCTGACATATATTTTTCATTCATCCATTTCATTTGGGATTCTCTCTCACTTATAGTCTCCCTCTCGTAAGGGCAAGTATTGAGAAAACCAAATTCAAAACTGGTTGATATCACTGCACATCAAGCCAAAACCCTTGACAAATTCTTCTCTATACTTATAGTTTCCCTCAAGTAAGGGTGGGTATTTTGAGGAACTAAGAACTAAAAGGATTTGACATTTCTAAAGCAAAAAATATTAAAAACCTCATTATACTTATAGTTTCCCTCTCGTTACGGTGGGTATATTGAGTTGAAATATATTGAAAAGCTTCATATTTTTTCCTTAAATCAATTGCATTAATCAATAAATTGAGTTCTAAGGGGGGCTATATTGGGTAAAACTTCAATTTTATCTTGTGTTAAAATGATGAATTCAATTGAAAATCTCACCCCTCATAAATTTCACACTTGGAAACCTAAAATTTTAAATCTTATCTATCAAAAAGGTCTTACTCATCTACTAGAAGAAAAGAAACCAAAATTTGAGAAAGAATATGAAATCTTTGTTCATAAAAGGAAAATGCATGAAACTATGGGTATTATTACCTTTAATGTTCATGAAAGTTTGTGGTTTCACATTACAGATTGCAAAAATCCTCATGAAAGTTAGAATAAGCTAAAGATCTTATTGGGTAATTATATTAGATGAGATTAATGCAACTAGAAGCAGAACTAACATCTTTGTCTCCTAAAGATTTTAGTAGTATTGTTGACTTCCTCACCAAGTTCAAAGAAGCCCTCACTCAATACAAAGGCAGTGGGAAGACTAAGACTGGAGAAGAATACATTTATCTAATCCTTTCTAAGTTAAATGATGTTTTTCAAATTTTTACTACCACCTTTATATCTACCAAAGATGCTCTTGGTGCAATATTTAAAATGGCTTATTTAGAATAATTTTGTGATAGATTAACTAGGGAAGAAATCAAACTTGATAGATATGAAATCTCTTATTCTTCCTCTTCTTCAAAAGCTTTAGTATCCTCCACCTCTTCTAAAAAAAAGTTCAAAAATAAGTAAAAGACTCCCATAATCTGTACTCACTACAAAAATAATGGTCACTCTGCTAACAAATGCTAGAAAAAATTACAGCAACTAGAGGCAACTATGAAGGATCAAAATATATAAAATAAAAATAAAATATGAAAATCCCTTAATGTTCAAGGTAAAACCTTCAATTCTTCCTCTAACTACTAGGTCCTAGATTCTGGATCTACTCATCACATGACTGCTTCATATAAGTCTTTCTCTTCTATCTCCTCTAGCTCTACTTGTAGCATAGAAGTGGGTAACTCTTCCTTTATCCATGTCAAAGTAAAAGGGGATATAACCATTAATGGTGGATCTATAAACAATGTTATCTATGTTCAATATATTGCCACCAATATCCTATCCGTCTATCAGATTTGTACTTTTGGAAAGGGGAAAATTGTTCTCTTCTCTCCAACAAGAGTTGAGATAAGATGTTTTCAAGATCCCCATTCTCTTATAGCCAAAGGGAATATTGATCATAACTCTCGTATTTTTCACTTCAAATATTTTCAAAATATAGAAGGATCCTCCTATTTTGTGGCTCATGGTGATCTTGAAAGCCATATTTGGCATGAAAGGTTTGGTCATCTTAGTTACAACTACCTAAAGGATTTGAGCACCCATGATATGGTTATAGGATTATCCCAAGTCTCTTCTAATGATGGATTTTGTCTTAGATGTGCTCTTGGAAATCAACATCAAGATCCTTTCCACCTAAGTAGTTCTCTAAAAGCCTCATCCCCTCTATATTTAATCCATAGTGACTTAATGTCCTTTCCTAAACATTATTTCAAAGGAGTAAAGTATGTTCTAACCTTTATTGATGATTTTTCTAGAAGATCTTAGGTCTACTTCATAAAATATAAGAGTGATGTTCTATCTCACTTTAAAGTTTTTAAAGCCTTAGTTTAAAATCAAGCATCTTAAAAAATCAAGAAGATTCGCACTTATAATAGGGGGAATACTACAGTAACGAGTTCTCCATATTTTTATCCAGTCATGGCATCATTCATCAACATTCTGTCTCCCATAATACGTAACAAAATACTATTGCAGAAAGGAAAAACTAGACATTAAAAGAGATGGCTAATTGTATG
This sequence comes from Wollemia nobilis, assembly GCA_028583015.1. Classification (NCBI taxonomy): domain Eukaryota; kingdom Viridiplantae; phylum Streptophyta; class Pinopsida; order Araucariales; family Araucariaceae; genus Wollemia; species Wollemia nobilis. The sequence continues at coordinate 176,979 of JAQPPZ010002691.1, read as the reverse complement.
CTCCATTCAAGAGATCTTCCAAAAGTTTATTGGGCAGAAGCTATTAACTATGCAAATTATATTCAAAATCGTACACCTCATAAAGCTCTTGAACATTTAACTCCTGAAGAAGCTTGGTATGGCTTAAAACCAGATTTTTCCTACTTCAATATTTTTGGGTGTACTACTTGGGCTCACATACCAAAGAAGAAAAGGAAATCTCTTGATAAGAAAAGCAAAAACCTCATATTTGTCAATTATTGTGAAGAATTAAAAGCATACAAGCTTCTTGATCCCTCAAGTCATGAGGTTTTCTTTCATAGGAATGTCCAATTTGATGAAAAATCCCCTCAAAAATATCCTCAAAATCCCTTTTCCTCCATTGATCCTTCTCCTATATTAGAACCTCAATATTATGAAGAGCCAACTCTTGAAGTTAAATTGGTCATTGAAGTTAAAATGAATTTTATTCCTTGATCAAAAATAATACTTGGGATTAATTCCCTTACCTAAAGAAAGGAAATTAGCTCTTTGTAAATGGATCTTCAAAACAAAATATGGGCCTAATGGAGAAATAAAAAAACACAAGGCTCGTCTAGTGGCCAAATATTTCTCTCAAATTGAAGGTATAGATTATGCAAAAACCTTTGCTCCAGTTTCTAAAATGAATTTTGTAATATTGGTTCTTGCTCTAGCTGCTTCCCATAAGTGGTCTGTCTATCAAATGTATGTAAAATGTGCTTTATTACATGGATAATTAAAGGAATAAATATTCATGGAAAAACCTACTAGTTTCACTCAATACTCCTCTCTTTTTTGTAGGCTCAAAAATTCTCTCTATGGCCTCAAACAAGTTCCTTGATCTTGGTATGAGAATATGGACTCCTTCCTTCTTTCAACAATTTTTTCTCATTGTGAGTCTGATAACATAGTTTATATTTGGAGAAATGAAGACAACATCACCATTCTTGTTCTATATGTTGATGATCTTATTCTCACTAGTATTAACTTAACTCACATACAAACTATAAAAGATTCCCTCTCTAAAAAATTTGAAATGGCTGATCTAGATAAAGCTCATTACTTCCTTGGTATCCAAATAAATCAAACCGATGCAGTTATTTCTTTGTGCCAACATAAGTACACTCTAAATATTATACAAAGATTAAAAATGATAGATTGTAAACCTTCTCCTACACCCTTTCAATCTGGAATTAATCTTAGTACTTCCTGCTCATCCCCTCTATGTGATGCAACTCTATACCGTCAAATTGTAGGGATTTTGCTATACCTTACTCATACTCACCTAGATATCTCATTTGCAGTTGACCTCATATCTAGATTCTCTCATCAACCTCACTTCAGTCATTAGAAAGCAGTAAAAAATATCCTTCGTTACTTGCAAGGCACTACCCACTTTGGGCTCTTCTGTAAGGGAAAATCCATGGATATTATTGGCTACATAGATTTAGATTGGGTAGGTTCAATAGAATATAGATGTTCCACCTTAGGTTATGTCTTTTTTCTTGGTTCTTAACCAATAGTTTGGTTATGCAAGAAACAAAAAGCAGTAGCTCTATCTTCTATAGAGGCAGAATACAGGGTAGGAGTTTTGGCTAGTCAGGAAGCTCTTTGGCTTCACCAAATTTTGAGAGAATTTGGTTTCACCCATGAGAAGCCTATAACTCTTTGTTGTGATAATCAAAGCACAATTCATATTGCATGAAATCTAATTGAACATCAGTAAACCAAGCACATTGAGATACACATGCACTTCATAAGGCAGCATATTCAAAGCAAGGACATACACTTTGAATATATTCCAACTGAGAATCAAATTGTAGATATCTTCACCAAGTCATTTCCTTATCCATGTTACCTTCAGTTGTGAGATAATCTTGGAGTTATACAACTGCATGGATTGCTTTTATGATGACAATATTTGCCATACAAAGATAAGCCTCTCATTGTTGATTTTTCTCCACAGGGATTTTTTCACCAATAATATTATGTAAATGAGTACCTAACTAGGCCAAGTTTTCAGGACACATCTTTATTTCTTGTTAAATAGGACAATCTTCGCCATATGAAGACATGCCTCTCTTCTTCTCATAGTTGGTTTTTCTCCACAGGTTTTTTTTTATCAACTATCTATTGTATTAGGAGGACAATCTTTGCCATATGAAGACAAGCCTCCAACTTACTTTTGATTGATGGATTTTTCCCATTGGGTTTTACCATCTCTTCAAAAGAAGTCATTGTACATGAGTACCTCATCAGGCCTTTTTTCTAGGACTCATTTGTATGATTCACCCTTAGTATCACTTAAGGAGGCATGTTAGAATAAGAGAATATTCTCTTAAGTTCCACTAGGATAGACACTTGAGTTTCCACTCCTGCATGTATCAGGAGAACTCTCAGTGGTGTCTTCATCAGGTCTAATGAGTTTTTGTAATCCAACGAATCTCAATGATCAACTTTGCTATTTATACATAGTTGACCCTTAGAATAAATCAATCAGTTCCACTCTTCTCTTCATATTTTGTGTAATGCTTTGCGTATCTGGTTTAAGTTAATTAAATAACACATTAAATCCTTGAAGTTTTCCAACTAAATCTGATTAGATTGTTTTTTGCTTTTGTGTCAAACAAGTAATCTTAGTTTTTTTTTTTTTTAATAAATAATTCATCACTTTAGAAATGGGCCTATTGTATGCCTACCTTATTAAACTATTTTTATTCTTTCATTTATGAATTTTAAAAGTAGAGTTGTTAATGTAATTTACATAATCCAACATTATAGTTTTTTTTTTATTAAAGTTAAATAATATCTATAAATATAGTTTTAATTAATTATATAAATAATTCTATAAATTTATTATTATTATTTTTTAAATTAGAAATTTTAAAATTTTGAAAGGTTTTGTATTTATTTAAAATATATAAACTTAAGTTCTTTTGCGTGTTAACCTAATATTATATATTAAAAAATATTTTTTATAAATATTATCTACTAAATTTAAATAATTGAAAAACATAAAAATAAAAAATCAATTATTGATCATGACAAGCATTGAGTATAAGTTAAAAGTATAAAATAATGCCTTCAATTTTTATTAACAATATAATATTCTACCCATGACTATTATATTTGATTGTAATATTTTGATTCTCTCTAAATTTGAATGAAGCATCTATGGTTTTTCTTAATGAACAAAGTATGGAGCCACATAAATTTATGTTAAATATTAGTTTCAACACACAATACCATGATGCACATAGCTAATATTCAATATAAACCATGGTTCATAAGGTTCTACTAGATTATTATTATTGGCCTACTATCTTATTTGTTTGGTTTTAATGGATCAAAGTTTATAAGGCCTAATATATGTTCATAGGAAAAAAACAGAAAGTCTTAGTGTCCCAAAATCCTATAATTGACATAGAACCTTTTCACTAATGGGTCTTATATTTCATTGGCAAACATAGACCCTTTCCAAGTGCAAGGTATAGAGCATCTTAACTCCCATATATTACTTCACCAAGTTGACCAAAGTAGCTTTAATTAAATTAGTAAATAAAAAATCCATAATCCAACTATTAAAATATATTATCACTAGGTATGGGATGTTAGAAAATGTGCCAAAATATCTCACAATTAAATATTTCTAGGATCAAAATCACACACAAAAAATCGCATTCAATAGTAACACAAATATTGCACAATAAAAAACTTATCTATTACATTCATAAACCATAATTTCTCACATTAAATTGCATAGAAATTTCTCATTAATATATAACCTCACATGAAACTCTTCAACTCTCTTGAATTATACTCTATTCTAACTCATGGGAGATGCAACCTTTTACATGCCTTACATTATGAAAAATTCTCTCATGACTACATAACCTCCTACTTCTGATCTTGACACATCATACATTACTCTTCACTTACACACTTGACACATAACACTCATGACACCTTTAACTCATAACACATACTTGCACATATACCACCTTTCACTCATAACTCCTACTTGATTACATGACATATAAACTTTCTTCACATATTCACACATGCTTTTGACACAAACACTTCCTAATATAAATATTTACAATGGTACTCAAGGTACCAAATATTGTAATACTACCAACACCCCCTATATTATATTATTTAGTGTGGAGGCCCTTGCCTTCAATATTTATCTTCTATCTTCATCTTGTCTTCATCCTTTGTCTCGGGATTTGAAATTATTGCTAGTATGAAAGTTGATCTATCTCTTACATTTATTGTGATTATGATTATTTCCATAATAGCTTTTGCAATGATCTATTTGAAAATTTTATCGAGTGCCATCAATATGCTTTTTACATTGCTCCATTTATGAACATTATTTCCCTTGTACCAACAATTATTTTGGAAATGATTATAGCTCCCATAATTTTTACAATGAACAACATCCCAACAATTTTTAGTTTTGTGCTTTTATCTTGAAAACCATTGTTGTATCAAAGTTATTGGCATCTTTAAAAGAATCATTTATGCATTATTTAAGTATCAAAATATCCCTATTTTTGGCTTCTCTTTGTATAGATTGTAGTAATTTCAATACTTCTATTGACCCATGTTGACTATCTTTTGATGATGCATATTGAACCTTCATATTTGTTTTCCCAAATACAATTCTTAAATTTATTATAATACTGATATATATTTTAAATTGTCTTCTTCTTATTCATATTCAAATTCTCAATAAATATCAATTTCAATTTTAATACCTTCTTATAACTTCTTAGAAATTAATTTTACATTATTCCTTCTTAAAAAATAAATTTTCCATCAATCAATTTTGAAATCTTAATTCTTAATTAATTCTTTGTCTCCATAAACAATTTTTAAATTCTAAACTCTAATTACCTCCTTTCATTTTAATTAATTAATTCATTCAACTAATTAATCATCTTCTATCTTCATTCACTTTAGTCTTTAATTAATTAAATCATTCCCTTATACCTCCAAAATACAACACAAAAACAACACCTTATCCTTTTAATTAAACAATACAAATTATAACTCTAAGCAACCAAATACAAATTAAATATGTACCCCAAATAATAAACCATGTCCAAAATTTAAATCTTACCTTCAATAGTGCTTATCAAAAATGTCTTGCTAGGGAAAATTGAATTTCAATCCAGGGCAAACCTTAAAAAAATAGTTTTGGAATGCTATTAGATATTTCAAATATATTGTAGTAACCTTATATTCACATTCAAATTCTTTGGACATTCTTCATTGCACATATTCCCTTTTTCACTACTCGCTTGTTAAATATGACACAACTTTGTATATTAGTTTTGAATATTGTGTATGTCTCCTTTGGTTATGTATTGATCCTTTATACTCCTCGTCACTATGTATTACTTCTATGGACCATGTATGGCTCCTCTCGACTATGTATGGATATCTTAACCCGTGTATGGCTCACTTTTGCGTATGTATGAATCTTCTCTAAAATATTTTGTTATATCTCTTCTCTTCAATGTATCTTCATGATGTCCTTCTTTAATATTCACTCTCGAATTACTTCATCTCAAAAGCATTTTAGTGCATCTCCTCCATGATATTCAATATCCATCATTCATTCTCTTTCAAAGCTCCAATCATCCAATATCTATCAGATATTCTTCTCCAAATATCCAATACATATCTCTAACTACTCCTACAATAATTTTTAATGTCTCCTCCACAACATACCTCCAAAAATCCAATGTTTCCTTCATGATATCTAGTATTTGACAACCTCCAAAGATTCAATGTGTTTCCTTATTCAATCTATGTCTCCTTCAAGTTTCCCCATACAAACTTACTCTAATATATTGCACCAATATCACATTCTCTATATTATAGCTTAACTTAATGTGGCTCTCACCAAAATAGATCTAAAATAAGATGTATCTAATACCACTATTGGTGAATGTTATTAAAGATCTCATAGGTAAATATTTGTAGGATTAAAATCATAGTCACATTCAATAGTAACACAAATATTTCACAAGATGAATTCATTATCAAAGAGAGATGGAGACAAATGGAGTAGAGTAGAATGTGACAAAGCAAAAATAATAAAGGCATTTAATTTTTGAATCAAGATGAAACATGAATGTTGGGAACTTCCATGGTGGTCACAGGATGATCCTAGGGAGTCATGGTGTGTCTGATCTTGGTCTTCCCAAGGTGGATGGTGGATAGGAGGAGACAACTGACAAATATGGGGTAGACGAGCTTCTTGGATATCCCCCTGATGATCCCAGTGCTTCCATTCATGGGCCCCCCACCGAGGGGCAGGGCCCAAGACCTCATTAGGGCCCAAACAATTATTTTATGGATAATGTTAGAAATAACATCCACCAGAGTCAGTCAAACTCATCACTAGCAATTGGTACTTTTTCTAATGATTGCAAGGAGCTCAAATTTCTTCAAGATGTCATGACATCGGTGCTGAGCAATAAATACCTTTCCCTAGATGGAAATTTCATAGGATATAGACTTGATATCGAATCCATCTATCAATGATCGATGGAAAAATGGAATACTGAAGGCCATATGGAACTTGAGGTTCTCACTCGAGGGTTTTTCCTAATACGATTAAACAATGTGAATGATACATCTCATATTTTGATTAGGGGGGCCTGGTTATTCATGTGGTGACCCCTATTCATCATGCATTGGAATCCCAGCTTCAACCCTCGGATGCAAAGCAACAATGTAGCCCCTATTTGGGTGATACTTATTGAACTTCCTTTTCATTTTTGGGATGAAATATTCTTTTTAATCACTATGTGTACCATCGGTGACCTGGTAACCTTTGACCTGACCACCAAAGCTCAGTACCAAATGCCTTATTACCAATTTTATTTAATGTTAAACATGGAATTATAGCTCCTGAAGCACATTGACCTCACCTATGGGTCATACCGATGGAGACAAACCTTTGATTATGATAATAAAACCACCTTCTGTGTGGGGTGCCAGAAGCAAGGACACCTTAAATATCAATATCTCATGACGAAGCAAATTATACAAGCAAATAAAGCAACTTGTAATTTGTGCAACAACCAAGACCATCCCAAGGAGCAGTGTTTGTACCTCAAGAAAGACTTTCATGGATTTTGCCCTAGTGGGGAACACTCTAAAAATTTCAACCATCAAAGAGAAAACCCAAACCAGTAACTTTCGCTAGAGAAAGGTAAGCAAAAAGAAATTTTACCTAAATCATCATCAAAATGATATATATGTGACGGTAATGAGGTATTATCTCTTTACTAACTAGTTTGAAATTCTTACTAATAAGGATAGTGAATCTCCTTCCAAAGGTCTCATTTTTGAACAACTTCCTCACCTTGACCCATCCCTTGCAAATCAAGGTGTTCCTCCTAAAACCCTTTCTTCCCCTCTCCCATCCACCCCCATCATTGTTCCCTCCATACCCTCCACTCTCGCATCCACCCCCCCTCCCCCGTTGCATCTTCTACCCCTTCCCCTATTCCTTCCACCCCCACTGCCCCTTCTACCCCCTCCCCTCTTTCGCCCACCCTCCCTGCTTCTACTAATTCCACTCATGCATCTACCATACCCTCCTCCCTCAAGTCTTGAAATATCCTCGCTCCCTCCCCGTTGGCCTCTCTCATCAAGCCAACATCCCCCTTGGCCATCCAAGCTTAGCTTACCATACCTTTGTTGCCTTCTCCAGTTATCTCCCTATGTCTGTGGGGCGGTCCACCATTGAAGCTTTTTCTCTGGGATCTCCTTATCACACCCTTGTTTTTTGGGTGAGGGTGAATCCTCAAGCCCCCATGAATAACACTAGAAGCTACAAAAAGCCCCAATGTGATGTGGATGCCGAGACAAAATGAGTTCAACCACCTAACCCTGATTCTAGAAAAGAATAGATGGTATACGACATAGCTAGTAGCATCCAAACAACACTATTATCTTTCTTATATCCCCTCAAAGAGATGTCCAAGGAAGAAGGCAAAAGACCCAAACCCTTGCAAGTGAAATGGGGGAAAATCTTCTTCATATTGCAAATGAAGGTCATATCCTAGAATTCCATAGGGCTCAATGGAAAAGCAAAACAAAGGGTATTTTCTTCAATGAGAAAGGAAATGAGACCCTCAATATTCATCATTCAGGAAACAAAGGTGGAAGACCCAAATACATAAAAGTGGTCAAATCGGTGTGGAATAGTTGAAAATTTGTAGCCAGTTCCACCCAAGGTGCTTTAGAGAGATTGTTGTTCCTCTAGGATCCAGTCAAACTAACTAGAGAATTGCTATCTCACAATGATAGAGTTATCAACATTTTATTCAAATGCAACGACACCAATAAATAGTGGGCTCTAACCAATATCTATGCCCCAAATAATTTTAGTGATCGACTTGTAATGTAGGACAACCTCATGTAGATGCACTCCTCCTTCCTCTATCATGAATGGATGTTGATTGCTGACTTTAATAATCTCATGTATCCCATTGATAAAGTTGGAGGTGCCCCAATTACTCTCAAAAGCTATGAGCACTTCGTCGACTTCATCAACTCCAATGAACTCATGGACGTTGAACTCTATGAATCATTATTCACCTAGACAAACTAGAACATAGGAGATCAACTCATCCAAATGAGGCTCAAAAAAGTCCTGTTATACTGGGAAGCCATCTTTATCCTCGGTGATGCTACGTTGTCATCCCTTCCAAGAATAGCTTCTGACCATAATACACTTCTTTTGGAAATCTCAAGGTAGGATTCAAGCTTTAGAGCTTCATTTAAATTTGAGTTTATGTGGCTTCAACACCTAGAGTTTAGGCCTAGAATCATCTAATGGTGGAGTCAGCCTATCAATGGTATGTGTGTCTTCAATTTCTGCATGAAACTGAAACTCCTCAAGCTTCAACTTAGGAAATGGAATAAAGAGATGTTCAAGAATATTTTTGAGTCATGAAAAGTAATCTGATCCTAATTGAAAGAAATAGAAATTTAGGTTCGTATTGGAAATATCACCAATGAGGTCAAAGGACAAGAGATAATACTCTTAAGTAAGTTCCACAACTTGTTGGAAAAATAGGAAACATTCTAGTGACAAAAGTATAGAGCATTGTGGCTCAAAGAAGGTGACCTAAATACAAAGTTCTTCCATGCCACCACAATGAGACATAGAGGTGCAAATACTATTAAAATTCACTATAGAGAATATGGGTCAATTATTAGTGACACTAAAGACATCTAAGTCAAGGTATTAGAGCATTTCTACAATAGCCTAGGGCCTTCCCAAGCTTACCTGGATCAAGTGTTAGAATCCCTTATTAAGCACATCCCAAACCTTGTATCTCAATATGATAATGATATGTTGTTGCGACCCTTCTCCCAAGATGAAATAAAATAAGCTCTCTTCTCCATGTTAGCATACAAGGCCCCTAGCCTAGATGGATTTCCCCCAAGGTTTTTTCAATCCTACTGGGATATCGTTGGAGAAGATGTTTTAGAATTCATCCTAGAAATCCAGAGGTCCAAATTTATCCCTAGAGACCTTAACTCCACATTTTTTACCCTCATCTTAAAATCCCATGATTGTCACTCCATAAACAACTTATGTCCTATTAGCTTGTACAATGTATTGTATAAATCCTCACTAAATCCATGGCAAGCATAATTAAATCCATTATACCTAATATTATTGACATGTACCAGGGTATTTTTGTCCAAGGAAGAGTCATTATCGACAACATGATCACTATCCATGAGCTCATCCATACTATTACGGCCAATAGATTGCCAAGTTTTTTTCTAAAACTGGACATCAGTAAAGCCTATGACAAAATTTCTTGGGACTTTCTCACCACTATACTAACTAGGTTTAGCTTCCACCATAGATGGTTTTTCTTGATTAAAGCATATATCTCTTCTATGTGGTTCTCGGTTATTATAAATAGAGTAGTGGTAGGGTATTTCAAAAGTAGATGAGAGATAAGGCAAGGTGATCCCATGTCACCATTTTTGTTCATTCTTGTAGAAGATAGTCTAGGAAGGTCTCTTAAAGTTGCATGCTCTATAGGTGATATTTTAAGAATTAAAGATTCAATTAATCTTATTCTTGTGTCTCATCAGCAGTTTGTTGACAAAATCCTCACCAACCTCTCCAGCATACCAAAATCCAAAGTTATTAGATCCATTTTGGAGGCTTACGAGAGGGTTGTCGACCAAAAATTTAATTATTTGAAAAGCAACATTTATTTCATCAATACTCCGGCCCATAGACAGGCAAGAATTGCTCAAATATTGGGGTGTGCTACTACTGAGTTTCCTGCAATTTACCTTGGCCTTCCTCTATTCCAAGGACATCCAACTGCAAGAATGTGGTACGGTGTTATTCAATGAATAATGTAGAAGCTCATAGGATGGAAATGAGCCCTTCTCAGCAGTGCAGGGAAGTTCACGTTAGTCCAATATTATTGATGAGGCCTAGAAATACCTCAATCATAACATGTTTTGAACACTAAAATTGCCTACAAACTCTTATGTTTAATCTAATATGCTAGTTAAGTTAATTCAATATGCTATGTATTAACTATTTGCATGATAAATGTATCTGAAATACTATATTCTGATTTTTATAGATTTTTGCATAAGTTTTATGTTGTTTTGTTATGACTTGCTAAATGAGATATGCTTAGATTGATAGCAGCATTTCACTAATCATGTTTTGATATGTCTTAAGCATTTATTTTACCTAAATCTGGCAACAATGCAAGTAAACTGTTACTGTGCAACAAAAACTGGTTTTTCCCATGTAAATTCTAGCCAGCTGCCAATGAATGGCAAGGCATGGAATTCACATGTGGAAAGAGATAAAGACCATTAGAATCTGATCTTGAGAAGCAACCCACATGAGAAATACATAGGAAATCATTTAAAGAGCCCACATTTGTTCATTCCGAAGTCTCTTCGGAATGAAAAAATATCTTTGAAATGAGAAAACATAGTGTCTTCGGAATGAGTGGATCTTCGAAATGAGAATTGCAGTATCTTTGAAATGAGCGGATCTTCGAAATGAGAATTGCAGTATATTTAGAATGAGCCACTTATCTTCGAAATGAAAACAAAATGTGATTTTTAACTTGTTGACCAAATTCTAACGTCGAAAAAAGGGAAATAAATATTGAAAAGGGTAATGGAAAATATCTTAGATCTGACTTTGTTGTCCTTGCCGACCAAAGCCACCATTTATGGAAAGATCAAATTTTATCTTCTTCTAGGATAAAACCAGGAATTGTTGCAGCATAATAGGATTAGATCTTTTTAAGATATTCTCAATTGTCAGTAGATCTTAGGACATCTATAAATATGGCTCCCGTTCAGGTTGAGCTAAGGTAAAGGGGATAGAGAAAGCAGAAAGAAGAGAAATATAGGAGAAAATAGACAATAATTAGAGAAGTGGCTGTTATAGTTCTATAACAGGTTTTTAGCATAATTATTGTAATCATGTTCTTGAATCAATAAAGTGTACTATTTATATTTCATATTTCTTGTAAATGAGTGTGATTAAAATCTAGAGAGACTCATACCTTCTTCTGTACAAGGAGGATGACCACTTCCAAACCTAGGAGGAGGACTAACAGCAGGTTTTTATTCTGATTTTGCTGCAGCAGAATGAGTAGTAGAACTTGTCATTTCATTCATCTATAAACAACTAATGATATTTGCAATCTTAGCTTATTTTATGTTTTGTGATTAATGTTTTGGTTGTAATCTCCACTTTCAGCAAAGCTTTCAATTTATTACAGACTATCATTTCCAAAATTTGCTATTTTTCTGTAATTTCCTGCATTTTATGTTTTGTTGTCAACCCCTGCATAGAATATTGACAACCTTCTATTATAAATACTTGATAGGGTTTCATTTCCATGCTATAATTAGATTTCCTTTCTACAATTATAATCAGACTTTTAATTCTGCAACTATTATTTCTGCAACATAATTAGGTCTCATTCTGCAATTGTAATTAGGATTTCATTTATGTAGTTAATGATTAGTTTCCATTTCTGCAACTTAGATTAAGGTTTAATTTATGCAATTTAGAGATAGGAATGTCCTAAATCCCCCACACAATCGATTTTACCAATAAGACATGTTGCTCCAGATTGACCTAAGTTATAATCCTGTTCACCCCTTCTTTCGCAGATAGCCTTGTACACTGCCCTGGATTGACAAATTCATTGAGAATTAATGATGTGTATAACAACAACACATCATTTTGGCACCGTTTTCAAGGAATTGTGTTGCTATAAGGTGATAACAGTCCAATAGTTGTTAATTAGACTGAGATGTGAAGATTTAGGATAAAATATGAATAGAACAGCTGGTTAAAGTAACAACTATTGACCTATAATTTATGTCATTTTAGAGTAAACATGAATGAGTAAGTCTAGGGATGAAAAAGGTAGAATTACCCAAAATGATCCTTGTTTTGTTCCATTAAGGATATATTCATGCCTAAGGGGTGAATCACCTATGTTTGAATTACCATAAATATTGAAAGAAAAATCACCAGTCTCACCATCATTAGAACATTCTGAGAAAGAAAAATCACCAGTCTCATCATCATTAGAACATCCTAAGAAAGAAGAATCATCAGACTTATTATCAACAGAGGGTCTTGGACCTCTTGAGAGAGAAATTTGGATAGGTTTAACTAAGGAAACTATGGCTAAAATGAGGCAATCTAGATAGATATGGCCAACATGGCTATGTCCATAATGAAGGAGATGATCAAGATATGCCCCAACCTTCTAGAACATTTGAATATCCTATCTGTTTGAATCCAACACAAAACTCTCTCATGAAAACCATTTCACCTTCAGTACTTCCAACCTTCTAAGGTGTTGTATCTGAAGATCCTGATCAATTTTTCTTTGAATTAAAAGTAGTGTGTCAAACCTATGACTATGTAAATGATAATCAAAAACTTAAGGTTTTATTATGTTGGTCCATGAACTTAGAGCCAAATTCCATCTGAACTTGGGATCAAATGGAAACTGTGTTTTTAGACAAATATTAGGAGTATTATCGTGTAAGGAACATGAAAGATTAGTTATTCAGGATTAAACAGGAAGATGATGAAACATTAGAAGACTATCTTGATAGGTTCTCCTTTGTTCAAAGGAGATGTGGACTTGTAGAACCAGAGTTTTGCAAAACCATATTTTTGAGAGGATTACAAGATGAATCTAGAGACGTATTGGATTTTATGGGAAAATGGGATGTAAATACTCTCAGTAATGAAGAAATTATGGATATCTATAGGAATTACTCTCGCAATAATTAGGGAAGAAGAAAAAAGAGTACAAATGGCACTGATGTGAAGGAATTAATAGAGGAACTTGCAAATTTTAAAAATGATATTCTAGTGCAATTAAACACAACTTTGGGGGAAATGTCTGCAAAAGCAAAAACCATAGAACCTTTGGCAATTTATTTCCCAATATGTAGAAATAAACATGCTTTGTAGGAATGTTCTTTGAATAAAATGTCTATCTCAGCCATTTGTAGTATCTGTTCAAAGAAGCATTCAACTGATAAATGCAACCTGCTACCACAACTCAAAACTGTGTTAGACAATCATACTGAGGAACTCAACTATGTTGGACAAAAACAAGGAGGAAATTTCTCTCAAAACCAAAATCCTCCTCATTTTCCTACAAATTGGGGGCATAATCCCTAGACTATGCCTTGGGTAAAATCATAACCACCCCAACATCCTTGGAATTATCCTCAATGGACAAATTCCCAAGAATGGCCACAAACAAATTAGAGTAACCCATCCTAGAATTAGAATTAGAATAACCCATCATGGAATCAAAAAAACCCAACCTGGAATCAGAATAAAAATAACCCATCATGGAATTAAAACAACCCATCCTGGAATCAAAATCAGACTAATCCCCATTGGATGCAAAATCAACCATAGTGGAGTCAGCAATACCAGTCCTATCCAAGTCAGCAAAGAAATCAAGGTCAAAATCAGCATTTGTTGCCTGCACCTAATCAAAATTTTCAAGAAAATAGAACCAACCACAACAAACACAACAGGTGAAACAACCTCAACTTCTAGCTCAATCAGTCACTAATCCAAATAGCATGAGATAGGCATCCCCTGTCTATGTGGCTGAAGCTGAAGAAAATGTTGAAATAAATGTTATTTATTGTAGTAACATCCAACTTTGTTCAATAAAAGATGTACCTAAACCTATTTCTAATCAAAGAAAGGAAAATGAAGAGCAAGAACCTTTGGAACTAGCTATAGTTGAACCAAAAATAGAGAAAGAAGAAAAAAAAATAGAACCACAGGCATAACTATTACCTTCATCAAAGATAATTCCATATCCTGAAAGATTCAATACCACAGCAAAAAATTTTGAGTTAGACCTAGTCAAGGAACTTAAAAATTTAACTATATCATTGCCCTTATTGCAAGATATTAAGGATATACCAATGATTAAAAGTATTGTCTGATATTTGTGCATTAGAAGAGTAGGAAGAAAAAAGAAAGCATTTTTCAAGACTGTTCAGGTTGAAGGAAAGATAGTTGATCTCTTGTCTGGAAAACTAGTACCTCCAAAGTATAGTGACCCAGGAAGTCTAGTTATCACAGTTACCATAGATTCAGTGCCAATATCAAATGTCTTAGTAGATCTAGGAGCTGCAATAAATGTCATGACCAAGGATATAATGAAACAATTACAACTCAAACATCTCAGCCCCACATTTATAGTTTTAGAAATGGCTAGTAGGTCAGTTGCAAAACCTGAAGGTATCATTGAAGATGTTCCTATAGAAGTTTCTTCTTGGGAATTCTCTGCATATTTTTTGGTTTTACAACCAATAAATTCAACACATGGATATCCCATCATTTTGGGAAGACCTTGGCTTGCAACTGCATCAACCTTCATAGACTGCAGATCTAGAAAAATGACTATTTCAAATGGTATTGATCTAAAATAGATCTCTCTGTATCCTCCTGCAAAATCCTCCAGCAATTTTTTAGGTCATTTATGGTTTCCTAATTCAGATGAAGAATCAGAAGAGGTTATTTCCACACTAGCCACCTTGGTAGTAAGGGAACACACAGAAGACCTCCATGACACAGAAAATTTATAAAATGAAACTATCCTAATGAATGTTCTACATGAACAAGGGTTAGAAGAGGAAGCAGTAAATATCCATCAGTTGTTAAGGAATGAGGATAACCAAAATTTTGAAGGTGAACCATCTGTACTATCATAAGAAAACTTTGTTTTACTACCACATGGGTGGCACCATCACCTAATTTTTCCTTCTCACTGTTCCATACAGGATATGCTTCCATCAGGAAGCAATAAAACATAAACCTCTTATTCCTCCCATATCAGCAGTGTCCTCTTAACTCCCTAATCATCAGGTATGAAGAAGTGAGTTCAGTCCTTCCAAATACAAAACAAATAGAAGTCCAACCAGGAAAATTACTGAACATTAATAGCTGGATTACTAAGGAAGAGGAAGAAAAATTGATAGCTATCTTGCAGAAGCATTTTTATGCTTTTTCTTGGGACTATAAATATATGTCAAGAGTTCACCCTGATATATGCACCCACCGAATTTATACTGAAGAATTCAAGCCAGTAAGACAACCCCAGAGAAGACTGAATCCTACCTTAAGAGATATTGTAAAGGAAGAAATTGAAAAACTTCTGGAGGTAGGATTCATTTACCCAATTTCTGATAGCGAGTGGGTCTCTCCATTGGTTATAGTTCCTAAGAAAAATGGAAAAATGAGAGTATGTGTAGACTATAGAGAGCTGAATAAAGTGACATACAAAGACCATTTTCCATTACCTTTCATAGATCATGTGTTAGATACCCTTGCTAGAAATAAATACTTTTGTTTTCTTGATGGATTTAGTGGATATAATCAAATTCAGGTTGCACCTGAAGATCAAGATAAAACAACCTTTACCTATCCATGAGGAACATTTGCCTATAGGGTTTTACCTTTTGGTTTGTGTAATGCCCCAAGAACATTTCAATGAATAGTTTTAGCAATTTTTTGTTATCTGACTACCAACAGTGTTGAGATATACATGGATGATTTCACAGTATGCAGACAAACTTTTGACTTTACATTAGAAAACCTTGACAAAGTTTTAGCTCGTTGTGAAACATACCAGTTATCCTTGAATCCAGAAAAATGTTTTATGATGATGGAGGAAGGAATAGTTCTTGGTCATCACATCTCTCCTCAAGGAATCCAGGTTGATCCAAAGAAGGTGGAAATTATCAAGAATCTTCTTCCTCCTAAAACTCATACTAATATCAGAAGCTTCCTAGGACACATTGGTTTTTACCGTAGGTTTATTCCTAGCTTTAGCACAATAGCCAATCCCATGTTTGCCCTATTGACTAAAGATTTTGAATTTTCCTGGACTGCAATATGTCAAGAATCATTTGAAGCTCTGAAAGAGAAATTAGTAACTCCACCTATGTTAAGAGGACCTAATTGGACATTGCCATTTCACATATAGACTGATGCTTCCAATATAGCAATTGGAGCAGCATTGGGACAAATTGACAATGGTGAACACTATGCCATCTACTACATTAGCAAGAATTTGACAGGAGCTAAGAAAAATTATACCACAACTGAGAAAGAATTCTTGGCAGTAATTTATGCCATCAACAAATTCAGGCATTACATCATAGGTTATCAAATATTTATTCACACATATCACACAACCATTAAGTAGTTGATGAATAAGCCTATGGTAAGTGCAAGAATTATTCATTGGTTACTGTTGTTGCAAGAATTTGATATCACTATAATCAACAAACTAGGAAAAGCTAATGTTGTAGCAGACTTCTTGTCCAGATTATAGAACACAGATGAAGGGAAATTAGTTGAAGAAACCTTTCCTAATGAAAAATTATTTGCTATATTAGTCCAATCACCTTGGTTTGCATATATAGCCAATTACTTGGTCATAGGGAAAGTTCCTCCACATTTCACTTCAAAATAGAAAAAACAATTGATCAAACAGAGTTCTTTTGAATGGATTAAGGGTATACTTTTTAAGTGCAGTCTTGACCATGTGTTACGTAGGTGCATCCGAAAGGATGAGGTGTATGATATCCTTAGGGCTTGTCATGATGAACCCTCGGGTGGACACTACTCTTTAAAAAGCACAATTAGAAAAATCTTAGGGACAGGATATTATTGGCCATATCTTCACTAGGATGTGAAAAAGTACATCAGGCATCGTGATGCATGCCAAAGAATGGGAAAACCCACTCATACAAATGAAATGCCACTGTAGCCTCAATTGGTTTTAGATCCATTTGAGAGGTGGGGGCTTGATTTTGTAGGACCTATTGATCCACCTTCTCAAGGAAAGGTGCATATTCTAGTATGCATTGATTACTTGACAAAGTGGGTAGAGGTGTGTGCTTTCAAACATGCTCATGAAGAGAAGGTCATTGATTTCTTGTATACTCTGATTTTTTAGAGATTTGGAGCTCCTCGGTCTATCACCATAGACCAAGGACCCCAATTTGCATCTAAAGTCATTGAGGCATTTACAAAATTATATGAAATAAAACATAGAAAATCATCACCTTATCACCCACAAGAAAATGGCCAGGTTGAGGTAACAAACAGGGAACTAGAACGAATCTTAACAAAAATAGTAGCTTTTCATAGGAGAAATTGGCTAGATAAATTACCTGAAGCAGTGTGGGCTTACAATACTACTTGGAAATCCACTATTGGATTCACACCTTATGAACTAGTCTTTGGTAAAAAGCCCCTCTTACCTATTGAATTTGAGCTACTAACACTACGCACAGCATTGGAAATTGAAATTGAATTGTCATAGGCATAGACAGATAGG
The DNA here is from genome assembly GCA_028583015.1 of Wollemia nobilis. Classification (NCBI taxonomy): domain Eukaryota; kingdom Viridiplantae; phylum Streptophyta; class Pinopsida; order Araucariales; family Araucariaceae; genus Wollemia; species Wollemia nobilis. The sequence continues at coordinate 159,019 of JAQPPZ010002691.1, read as the reverse complement.
ATTCTATAGCTGAATGCATCGAATGAACTTAGGTTGGATGCTCTACACCAAACTAAAGTAATTCAAGAGCAGAGGAAATTGTGGCATGACAGTCACATTCAGTAGAGGAAACTTCAACAAGGAGATTGGGCTTTACTATTTGATTCTAGCTATGAGGACTTCCCTAGAAAGCTGAGAACTAGATGGCTTGGACCTTACCAGATTTAAGAGGTATTTGACAATGGAGCAGCTTGTTTATCTCCTATTGATGGGTCACAAAAAAATTTGGTAGTGAACGGACATCGCCTCAGGGTGTACCATACACCTCTGACTAAAGAAGAATTCTTGCAGCAGCTTGACAGTTTGGATACACAATAGGTGGAAGAAATTTCCTCTTCCACTTCAAAACAATCAGCATGATCATGGATTTCAAGAAAAAAATAGAAAAATACAAAAAAAATAGAAAAAGCAGAAAACAAAAAGATGAATAAAATCTGATTATGAATTTCTTCATGGACATGATTTTAGGGAAATCATAAATTCCTTCATAGGCATAGTCAGAATCAAAAAAAAAAAAGGAGAGGTAAAATAAATAAAAAAAAACAAGAGAAAAAAAAAAGACAGAGAAAAATGAATAACTCGTCAATGAAAACCTTTTTTAAGGCACTACTAGGTTGGTATGCATGAAAACCAGTTTTCTGGCATGGATAACCTTGAAAATTTCTGAACTATCATTGTACAAATTCACCAACTGCACTTATTTTGAAATATTGCAAAAAATCTCAGCAGAACATCAACAAAAGTAGTCATCTTTCAAAAACTTGCATTAACTTGTTTTAATCAGGTATATATTTCTTACATTTCTTCATTGTTAATGATTGGTATATAGTATATAACAATTAACCATTAGTATAAAAGGTATCCATAAGAGTTGGCATACTTAAAACATGTTTTGAGAATGAGAATATTGATTTCTACCTAATCTTCGAAACAAGAATGCCAAAAACAGTGCCTGCTATCTTCTTCAGATTAATTGTTGTATTGTCTTCAAAATGATAGCAGAATGAATGTTGCACTTTGCCTTCGAAATGAAGCTTTGTCTTCAAAATGATGATTTGTCTTCGGAATGAAGTTTTGTCTTTGGAATAACAATTTGCCTTCATAATGAAGCATCATCTTCGGAATGAAGCTTCATCTTCAAAATGAAGTTTTGTCTTTAGAATGAAATAGGATTTGTCTTCAGGATGCAGCAGGAATTGTCTTCGGAATGAAATTGTCTTCGAAATGATTTGCCTTCACAATGCAGCCTGATCTTCGGAAAGAGGATTTGTCTTTGGAAAGAGGATTTATCTTCGGAATGAGGATTTGACATCGCAAAGAAATCATAATCTTTGGAATGAAGACTTGTCTTAGAAATGAAATCATAATCTTTGGAATGAAGACTTGTCTTCGTAATGAAGTCATAATCTTTAGAATGAGGTTTTATTTTTGCAATAGTTCATAATATTCGAAAAGAACATTCAATATAATATCTCCACATGGCATCCAAGGAAGAAAAGAAATATGATCAAGTAAAAATTCTTTTGACTGCATACGATAAATGAACACGTGTCAGTTAGGATGTGGTTTGTTTTTGCACCCATTTAGAAAATACCAAAATCATAGAAGACGTGACCAATAGTATGCCACCATTTGTTTTGATACTAAAAAACATGCACGTGAAAGTCTGTAGGCAAAACAAAAAACTAAAAATGATTAAGGTGGATCTGACAGCAAGGTCATCTACGCAACCATTGATAGACATGTGTTCAGAGCAAAAATATAAATGCATGCCACCCTTCTTTTTTAAGACATATTTGCTAGCACAAAATGATTACGAGGTATAGTGCTCAGATTATGGTTCATTCCGAAGAACAAAAATAGAGCAATTGAAAACTTGGAACCAAACCCTATAAATCTAAAAACACCAGAAACCATAGATCCAACAAAGGAATAGCAACAGAAGTGAGTATTTTGTAATGTACCAAGACAGGAAAATGGGGCAAAAAATGAAAATGGAACCAGTGGATACCACCCACCTCCGAGAAAATCTAGAAGTGCTACAAATTTTTGAATATGGAGGGCTTATGCCATTTTTGGATAAGTTTAATGGGTCCTCTGAAGATTTGGTCGGCATGTTCGCCCACACATTTAGAAACAATCGAGAACACATTAACAGCATGACCATTGAGGTAACCCCTAAAGTTTTGAGTCAAATTACTGAGATACCATTAGAAGGTCTTTCAATTTTTAGGTCTGGCAAAAACACATTGGTAAATATAGTTAATCAATTTCTGGAATAAAATGATAAGGAGCCATAATATTTAACACACAATAACACATGCAAGGGGGTAAAAAGGGCCAGCCTGCAGGAACCCTGGGATGAAGTGGCCACATGGTTAATTAAATTTTTAACCTGTGAAATATAGTATGTACTATTGTTAGGGCATCATATAAAAATTTTAAACCATCTCAGACATGGTAGGCAACAGCCAGACGTTAGGGTAAATATTCCCCTGTATTTGCACTAGGAATTGAAAAACATGGCAAAAAGATATCAAGAAGGAAAAGGGAACCTTCGCCACCATGGTCTCATAAAATTAATTTGCCAACACTATTTTAGAGGAAACCCTAGGAGTTTTGATAGGTTTTACTCTACCCTAAATGATGTAATTTTTGGAGATGAGGATGAGGAGGAAGAAACAGATGTTGTTGATGTTGTTGCAGAAGATGAAATAAAAACTGTTGTAGAAGCTATTGTCAAAAAATAAATACACCCAGCAACAAAAAAAAACACCTTGCTCCAGAACCTTCAACTTCATGAGCCAATAAGAAAAAGAAAAGAGGGTCTAGAATTGGTAGCAGAACAGAAAAATAGAAGAAGGTCCATTTTTTTGAAGTTGTAACTAATTTGTCAGAATAGGGAAGTGAAGCACCTAGCCCAAAAGGGGAAGAAACAACAAGGGAAACAGAAGCATCTAAAACTGACCCCATAACCCCTGCTATCAATAGAAAAAAAAGAAAAAAGAAGAATTTTGCATCTGGAACTATAAGGTCTACAAGACTCCACTTGAGGGAAATGGTAGAACAGGTCATAGAAGAAGAAGGTGGACAAAGCAGTCCAGATGTCACAGAAATACAACCAGCCCTTGAAAACTTTCTAGAACTACCTGAACAGATAGTTGAGGAAGCGACTGGGTAGGATAGCTTGGATATGGCTATAGTTCAACAGGCCATAGAAATGGTAGATGCAATTATAGAAAATTTCATAGAGCCTCCTGAATAAGAACAAATAGATGTTGCAAAAGAAGAGACAGCTTTTGAGTAGCCTATTGTAGCTGACTTATCTACATCAGATTTTGAAGTAGAAATAGATGAGGAAGACATCATAGAGCAGCTGAGAGTAGCAAGAAGTGTTGTCAAAACACAAACCAGATGGATTGAAGAGAGATAAAACATCATTGAGATGCAAGAAAGGAAAATTATAGAGTTACAATAGGAAGTGGAAACATTAAGAGAAAGGTTGTCACAGTCAGAAAAATAGCCAACTATATCCATTGATGAGGATGATCTGGCTCAATTGCTTGAGAATTTATCTAGGGCAGATGACTCTGTTGAAGCAGATATAGGTGCTCATTTTGAAGAAGCACCCTTTCATTCTAAAGATGTACCTTCTCATTCAGAAGCACCCTTTCATTCTGAAGATGCTTTAGACTTGGCAAAAAGCATAGCAGAAAACATTGGAGATGAGTCACCAGCACAGGAATAGTCCAAGCAGTAGCATGAAATAGATCAAGTACTTCTATTGATGTCCCTGTATTTCAAATTGTTACACCATCAGTAGAAGTAGCAGATAAGGGGGTGCAAGTGGAATTACTGTCTGATGACAACCCAATATAAATAGCAAAAAAGGGAGTATAGGTAGAATTATTGACAGATGATCAACCACTAGAAGTGGCAAAAAAAGGGGTTCAGGTAGATCTGCTACCTATAATTCCACTTGTAGTCAAACCATCTAATACTATTTCCTTAGAACAATACAATGCAGACATAGCCAGTTGGATGATTAGATATGAGAAGCTTGCCACTAAGACTAAAAAATTCAAATTGGAAGGAAAACAACTAGAGGCCAAGGAAACAGAGATTCAGGCATTGAAAGAAAAAGTGTCTAATTTATGTCAAATTTTTGAATTTTTAGTCCAATTCAGATGACCAGCCATATTTCACAGTCTTATTCTGAAGGAGAAATACCTTAGATGGCAGGTCATGCGGATTAGCTCAGGCCTTCCATATAAATTGGACACCACTGTAGATTTCCTAGAAGCATATTTTGACAGCCCTATTGAGCAAAAAAATCTCTTGTGTGAACTATTTTTATACAGCTTCTTTATTCCAAAAGAAGTAGAATTTCATCCTCAAATCTACATTGGAGATGTTCAATTGAGGGCATTCATGTCCACCTTGCAGAATCAATTTTATTGGGACTAGGAGAAAATACAAAATAAAGAGATTGAAACAAGAGCTGAATTGTTAGTCAGAGCAATTCATCCAAATCACCCCATTATCACAAGACAACACTTCACCATGATGAACAGGGATGATGTGAAGAGAATGTACTTGAAAAACTTGAGGGACTATGTGAATAGATTCCAAAACTTTTGTAATGATAATTTTGTGCCAGTATTATCAGTCTATAGAAACAGATGGGCTATACTCTCCATGTCTTTACAAAAAAGAGAACCCATCTGCCCCATCAACTTAGAATGGTCTAGAAGAAGGGCAGAAGGAGTAATACAGTTGATTGAAATCATGCAACATAATTGGATAGGTCTCAGATTCAGGCCTCCAACCATCATCACTCCGGTTCCATTCTACTTTGAATAAGATGCCCAACCTGATGAACAATTTAAAGAATGGCTCAGGAACCTTCAAGAGAACATGGGGTATTATATAGGCAAGAAGTTGTTCTACAGGTCATGGAATTTGACCATGGACATATGTGATTCCATAGCCCAACAGAATGCATGAGGACATGCATCAATATAAGTTGGGAGGGAAATGATGAGGCCTAGAAATACCTCAATGATAACATGTTTTGAACATTGAAATTGCATACAAACTCTTATGTTTAATCTAATATGCTAGTTAAGTTAACTCAATATGCTGTGTATTAACTATTTGCATGATAAATGTATCTGAAATACTATATTCTAATTTTTATAGCTTTTTGCATAAGTTTTATGTTGTTTTGTTATGACTTGCTAAATGAGATATGCTTAGATTGATAGTGGTATTTCACTAATCATGTTTTGATATGTCTCAAGCATTTGTTTTACCTAAATCTGGCAACAATGCAAGTAAACTGTTACTGTGCAGCAAAAACTGGTTTTTCCCATGTAAATTCTAGCCAGTTGCCAATGAATGGCAAGGCATGGAATTCACATGTGGAAAGAGATGAAGACCATTGGAATATGATCCTGAGAAGTAACCCACATGAGAAATATAGAGGAAATCATTTAAAGAGCCCACATTTTTTCATTCTAAAGTCTCTTCGAAATGAAAAAATATCTTCGGAATGAGAAAACATAGTGTCTTCGGAATGAGCGGATCTTTGGAATGAGAATTGCAGTATCTTCGAAATGAGCGGATCTTCGAAATGAGAATTGCAGTATCTTTAGAATGAGCCACTTATCTTCGAAATGAAAACAGAATGTGATTTTTAACTTGTTGACCAAATTCTAACGTCATAAAAAAAGGGAAATAAATATTGAAAAGGGTAATGGAAAATATCTTAGATCTGACTTTGTCGTCCTTGCCGACCAAAGCCACCATTTATGGAAAGATCAAATTTTATCTTCTTCTAGGATAAAACGAGGAATTGTTGCAGCATAATAAGATTAGATATTTTTAAGATATTCTCAATTGTCAGTAGATCTTAGGACATCTATAAATATGGCTCCCATTCAGGTTGAGCTAAGGTAAAGGGGATAGAGAAAGCAGAAAGTAGAGAAATATAGGAGAAAATAGGCAATAATTAGAGAAGTGACTGTTACAGTTCTATAACAGGTTTTCAGCAAAATTATTGTAATCATGTTCTTGAATCAATAAAGTGTACTATTTATATTTCATATTGCTTGTAAATGAGTGTGAGTAAAATCTAGAGAGAGAGAGACTTATACCTTCTTCTGGACAAGGAGGTTGGCCACTTCCAGACCTAGGAGGAGGACTAACAACGAGTTTTTATTCTGATTTTGCTGTAGCAGAATGAGTAGTAGAACTTGTCATTTCATTCCTTTGTAAACAACTAATGATATTTGCAATCTTATCTTATTTTATGTTTTGTGATTAATGGTTTGGTTGTAATCTCCACTTTTAGCAAAGCTTTCAATTTATTGTAGACTGTCATTTCCAGAATTTACTACTTTTTTGTAATTTCTTGCATTTTATGTTTTGTTGTCAACCATTGCACAGAAGATTGACAACCTTCTATTACAAAGCCTTGACAGGGTTTCATTTCCATGCTATAAGTAGGTTTCCATTACTGTAAAAGTAAATAGATTTCCTTTCTACAATATAATTAGACTTCTAATTCTGTAATTGTTATTTCTGCAACATAATTAGGTCTCATTATGTAATTGTAATTAGGATTTCATTTCTACAGTTAATGATTAATTTCCATTTCTACAACTTACATTAAGGTTTAGTTTATACAATTTAGATATAGTAATGTCCTAAATCCCCCACACAATCGGTTTCACCAATAATACATGTTGCTCCAGATTGACCTAAGTTATCACCCTGTTCACCCCTTCTTCTGCAGATAGCCTTGTACATTACCCTAGATTGACAAATTCATTGAGAATTAATGATGTGTATAAAAAATATGCATCAATTATCTCTAGAGTGTGTCAATCTATTTCATGTACTTGTTTCGAGCCCAGATCACTGTATGTAACAAACTAGAACAAATTCAAAGGAAATTTCTATGGTCAAGAATGGAGAATAAAAGTAGATTTCATCTCATCGCATGGGATAAGGTCTATCTTCCTAAGTGTAGAGGTGGGCTAGGTCTTTGAAGAGTCCACCAAATGAACATGGCCATGATATCAAAATAGGGATGGAGGGTTGCAACCAATTCATCAGCCCAATGGGTCAATATTGTAAAAATTAAATACCTCAGGCAAGGGTCTCTACTAGACAACTCCCTTATGCCCCCTGGGTCTAAATTTTGGAACTCGATGTGCCACACCAGATCTATCATCTAGAAAGGTTGTCGATGGAAGCTTAGGGATGGATCATGAATTTGATTTTGGGACAATCCATGGATTACGGCTCAACCTATGATTCATGATCGGTTTGTAGGTATCCTCAAACCTGTTACTGATTTGATGTTTGGTCCCAAATTTGAGGATTTTTTTATTCATGACCTAGCTCTCCCACACCGGGTTAACCTACCTACTAATCTAGGATCACCGAAACTCTGCTCTTCTTATCTTCACCTTTTTGATCTCCTACAAACACAATTGATTCCCATCACCCAGCCACCAGATGCTCCCTTCTAGCACATCAAAAAGTCTATAAATTTTTTTGTTAAATCAGCCTACTTGTTGATGAATGAACCTAAGAATGATTGGTTCCCTTCCAAATTCATTTGGATTAAAAACATAATTCCCAAGATAGCTCATTTTTATTGGCTGATAGCTAAAAATAAACTCTTGACCATTGATAATCTTATTACTCGTGGTATGATCTTTCCAAATAGATGCCTCCTTTGCAAATCCACCTAGGAATCATTCAATCACCTATTTCTTGAGTGTCTCTTTTCTAGTATTGTCTTGTCATTGATTTTCTCTAGTGTGTTCATTTCTTGGGCTACACCTCAATCCATTAGTGACCTCATTATCCAATGGCCTAACCCCTTTAAGTCTACTCGCCTAAATTTTTGGTGGTCGATCATCCTCCCTCACTTTATGTGGTAAATTTTGATGGAAAGGAACAATAGAGACTTTAGGTTCTTGTATCTCAACCCAAAATCTATGTCACTAAGAGTTGTCATATTTACCTCTAAAAATACCAATATCATTCCCACCAATGATTACCCATATTCTTATTTTGAGATCCATGTGGCTCATTCTACCAAACTCTCATTTGAAATTTTTGGCCATCCTCATGTTGATGTGGACAAATCCCTAGTTTCCTATATTCCTATCCCCTGTGGTTCAAGCTAAATTTTGATGGTACATCCAAGGGTAATCTTGGTGATGTGAGTTGTGGTGGATTAATCTGAGATTATAGAGTTAGAATAATTTTAGCCTATGTAGAGAGGCTTGGAATTCAAACAAATAATTTTGTAGAGGCTCAGGAAGCTTTTTGTGGCATTCAATTGGCCATCAAATCCAATATGCACCACCTGATCAGGGAAGACGAATCCTTGAACATAATAAACTACTTGAAAGGGATGTCGAATCCACCTTGTAATGTGATGCCACTCATAAAATAAACCATTCTCCACCTAAGGGTGATTAGGAACAGGTGTATCCAACACATGTACAGGGAAGGCAATAAGGTTGCGGATGCATTGACAAACTTTGGGTTAATAATTCACACATTTTCGACATGGTGAGGGGACCTTACCTAATGTATCATCAACTCTTACCACAAAATTGTGGTAGCCAATGATGGTTAATGCCACAATGCCAAGGATTCTCTTGTCCCACCACGTGAGGTGCACCAGTGGACCTCACTACACTACAATAGCAAAGTTGTATATTAATTTTTGCTATCATGGATAAATTTGTGGAAGATACATGTTCTCAAGAGTCACCCTTGTTCATTGGGCTGACATATCTTGGTACAACAGTCAGTGTAAACTTGTTGTTTCCCACCAACTCAGTCATGATATTCCTAAGATCAATTCTAATAACATCTATTGTAAAAGTACATGTGGACAAAGGGTAGAGAAGGAGAACCAAAGGAAACATGATACCTATCACATGTGTGAAATGATCCATCTAGGGACTACCACATCATGCTAGGATGATAACCACGTAGAACATGATGATATTCTTATCAGGTTTGCACTTTCTCTGGACCTTGATGTGGTGGTTGATACCCTGATGGCTCATCTATGGAGAAGTACTATAAACATGGTAGGGTCTCATGTGGTACACCCTATCCATTAATGAAATGTCCAACTACTCCTATCAACCTTTTCTACTACCTCATATGACTCCAATTTTGGTGCATGCCCACACCATGAACCAAATCATCCTTCAAAACTGATTGTACCATGCCTCAAGACATCTCACACCCGAAAGTCCCAATCAATGGTGTCAATCAAGTTCCAAGGCCATGCATATCAGAATGAAGAAGCTATGGATGTGGAAAGGAAGGATTTTTCTAAACCAAACTACAGAGTGACACATTATACTCATTAAGACGATTGTGGTGGCAAAATGGTGGCACAAAAATTTTCCTATTGAGTGGATAATTATGGTGCTACTTGAGCCCTACCAGTTGTAGCTAGACCCGATGGTCGAGGAGATCCTAGTGGCTCGAGGACTCTTAAAATTTTTGAAAATTTTTGGTGGCCATGACCTTGACATATCCAGGGAATTTGTTCAGACCTCAGACAAGGACATTGTTATCTTGAAAGGCTTAACCTTTGCTATTATCATTGACATACTGAGATCACTAAGCTCCCAAATTAAGGTGAGATTGTCTGTAGGGACAAGCATTCCATGGCTAGTGAATTAGCACTACTTCACAACAAGGGGAAGTCATTAACTAAGAAATACAATGGGTATGTTAGGGAAGGGATTCCCCCTCTATAGAATATGGTTATGGTTATTGTAATACAGTACTTGACTATTGATGAGCCGACATCACCTTTACGTAGTTTCCACATGGTATTCCTTAACTATCTCAAGGACATCAAGGAGATTAATATCCTAAAATACCTATATCGATCAATGGATATATTCATGGATAGTGTTAGGCAGGGGAAATCCACCCACCCCAAACACCAGGACCTACATTACATCATTAACAAGTTTATCAGTCAAAATCTAGATCAACATGTTGTATAGCAAGAGAGACCTGTATGCGACCCTGAACCTGTCTCGTTGGTGATTATGGATGACGCTCAGGATAACCTAGGGGTGGAAGCGAACATTAAAACTCCTAGAATAGCTATATATCCTAGGGAAATATCCCAAGTGGGGTATTTTGGAACCCCAACATGGTGCTCTATTCGATTTAATAACATCCCTTGCTCGTAAGAGCTAGAGGACAACAATAGGCCCATCCCTAGGTGGATCCCACTTCGTGCAACATATGGAAGATGTGGATGAGATTACTTATCTAGAATATATAGTCACTCTTGCTACCTCTATGCTCCTTAGAGCTAGCAATATTATAAACCAGATGCATAAGAAGAAGAACATCATCTTCATGGAGGACGACCCCAAGGAATATGAGGACTATTTCCCTAAATTATGGAGGTAGTCCTCCTTTGTGATTATCCTCTTTTGTGACCCAAGATGATCCCTATGCTTTATTTGTGTTTCATGGTTTTTATTTTGTGCCTATGGGATGTCCCCTTTCATTGTAATAGGTTTTTTTAGCTTGTTTCTAGTTTCTAGACTAAGCATATGGTCCACTTTTTGCTTTTCCTGTAGAGAGTTGAACCTTCATGGGATCCTCTCTATAGCATGTTTATAAGGTTTTGGTTCCCTTTAAAAAATCCATTATCAATAAAAAACACAAATATTGCACAATAATAAAATTTTCTATTACATTCATAAATTAGTATATCTCATTTTGCGTTGCATAGAGCTTTGTCATCAATATATAATCTTACATAAAAATCTTTAACTATCCTAAATTTTTCTCTCCTCTAACTCACAAGAGATGTAACCTTTCACATTCCTTTTATTAAGACAAAGTCTCTCATTATTACATAACCTTCTACTTCTAACCTTGACACATCACATATGACTTTTTACTTACAGACTTGAAACCTAATACTCATGACTCTTCGCTTGCACATATGATAGCTTTCACTCATAACTTATACTTGCACACATGATACCTTCAAATCACAACTCACATTGCACATATGACATCTTTCACTCATAACTCCTACTTGATTACATGATGCATAAACACTCTTTACATCTTGACATCTACTTTTGATACAGACACTTCCTAATCTAAATATTTACAATGGTACTTAAGATAACAAATAATGTAATACCACCAACATGAGACCTTAAACAATAGTTACTAAAAATATTGTAGTATTTATGAGAATCGAGATGAAGAGTTTTGTATTGAAATATGGGTTTAACTAGTTTATCTCTTGATAAAAAAATTGTTTAGTGCTGAAGAGATTGTCATGCAAAGATAAAAAGAGCTTAATGGGTATAAAAAGGAAATCCTATTGCCTCTACTAGTTTATCTCCTAATAAAATTATTTTTGATAAAGAAGAAAATTCTCTTAGTAAATTTAGATCTCATTTTTCTTGGAATTTCCTTACAACTATGGCTTAAAAATATTGGCATAACCCTATGAAGGCATTATTGAATGCACTATTATCATTAGAAGAGGATAAAAATAAGTTATTCAAGATATTCATTCAACACCAAATGATAATCAATAGATGGTTTGATAAGAACATGATAAATATGAAATTTAAAAAAGGGATCTCATTCTTAAATGGGATGAATACAAGGCTAAACTTAAAAAATATGAGAAATTTTACTCACTATGGAGTGGTCCATACTAAGTTAGAAAGGTTCAAGAAATAAATGCTTAGAGGTCAATGAAGTTTAATGAAAGGTAACTGCCTATCTCAATTAATTGAAAAATTTAAGGCCCTTCTAGATCATGGAGAATATAGTTATAAATATGTACATTGTTGGTTATTTATGTTTTCTATATTTTTTTCCTCCTATTTTCCCTTTCAAAAGAAAAATACCAAGAAAATGAAATAAATAAAAAATATAAAAAATGAGAAAAACAAAGGGAATTTTTTTTTTCCTTTAATTTGAGCAAAACCTTTGGCAAAAGAGCCTATTCATTCCACTTCTTCCTTTTTCTTCTCAAAGTTATACACAAAATTGTAAAAAAATTCCATGTCCAAAACAATGATTCACTAATTTTCCAAAAATTATTTACCACTTTTGGAAACTTTTATTCACCAATTTTTGGATGAGTCACCAAAATTACCCATCCACTACCTAGCTAAGGAAAATAAATAAAAAATAACAATTCACCATTTTTTTCTAGCATAACTAGGGGTATGTTCCTAATAACATAACATTATATTGTATAGTTTGAAATAACTATAAATAACTTAACTATAGTGTATAATTCACATGAGCTATAAATAACCCAATTGTATTATGTAATTAGTATGGGTTAAAAATAGCACAAAGCCTATTTTTGAGAAATTATACTATAAGAGTGATTAGGACAAGGATACAGTTATACCTTTCCTAAAATAACATTATATGTTGATTATATAATAAAGAGAGTTGATAATTATAAATCATTCTATCCAGCTTTAATATTATTATAATAGTCCTTACTTTTGGAGCAACTCTCACCTTGGGAGATATTATGGAGTGGTTCCTTCCATAAGGAATAATCTTGGTGTTGCTCTACGCAAAAAGTATTTAATTATCTTGTCTTGTATGAATTATTATTTATATATTATTTTATGTAATGTTCAACATAGTTATAGATGCTTCTATATTTATAAGCAAAGGTGCTTAACATCTGGTATTAGAGAAAATATTCTTAACTTTTGGTATCAGAGCATAAACTTTGGAAAGTGGAGAATTTTTGTAAGATTTCAAGAGTTATAGAGATTATTACCCGATTTATTGAGTTTCCATGATAAAAATAAAAAAAAGTAATTTATCATATTTTTACTAGAGCCCTATCTTTTTAAAAATCTATTATACTAAAAATATTCTTACACCATTGTTTGGAGTACTACAAAAAGGATTGATCACTTGTAAAATTCTAAGTAATATTAAGGAAGTTACAATATTCAAATTTCAATTGTAAAAGTTGATAAGGTGATGTTTTTGGGGTGTGAAATAAATAATAATTTTCTAGTGACTATATATTTTTTTGGGAGCATCATATTTAAAATATTGTTACACCATCATCTAGATTGTTTAAAGTACTATAATAATGGTTGGTAATATCCTTAACTTTAAGTAGTTTTGTAGGGTTTACTACCATATCATATCTTCTTTTCCAAATGGTAAATCCTTATTTTGCACAACCTTACTACACACCATATCAATACTCTCAAATACGTCTATCCACATCAAGATTTTATGGTATAACCATATCTATTTCAACACCAACATGGTTAATATCCATAGAACAATCCAACACCTTAACTCCTAGGTATCAAAACTAACTTGATAATTGGACATATGAAGGGTCACTAAATCTTAGGGTCTATTCTCCTTTATGCCTATCACTATAAAACTTTTATCTACCTTTAATAGGAATGGTAATAATATAACATTGGATTAGGTCAATGAGTTATCTATAATAAAATAAATTTACTACATTCAATATGAAGGAATCATGGTATACTTACTAATTTATTTTTTTTATGACAAGGTTACATTATGGTATACAAGTTTACCTAGTATTGTATTATAGAATGGATAAAAATTATAGAATCCTTTATGCATAGGTTTGGTAGTATGGGTAATGGGTATTTTATTTTATTCTAATTATATGATATGCAAAGGCACTATTAGGGAAATATTCATTATTACAATACTGGATTCTTGAGGACTTTAAATTTAGTTATGCAAAATGTTAGGCCAAATGAAGAATGAGCATTGCCATATTATATTAAAATATTACAATATAATTTAGATTTAAGGTTTGTAATGCTAACCAAAACACTCTAGCTATAGCATTTAAATAAGTAGCTTATATAAAGGATGTTTTAATTAGGGTAAGAAATTTACAACTCATCATTGATTTTTATAGTCCAACCTAAGTACCAACCCTAATAACTTTGTCAAATTCTAACGATGACACCTTTATCAAGATTGATATGAGAGAAATGTTGGAAGTGATGAAGACCTTGATAAATAAAAACAATGTTAAAAAGGGATAATGACAACAATAATATAATTGGAAACCCTAAAAGACATCCTATTTCACTAAGGATATGACAAAGTGCTGATTAAGGTGTAAATAAAGTTCAAAATAAATTGTAAATTCCAATTTAGAGATAAAATTATTATGATGTTTTCCATGTAATGTAGGGAATTATTATATATATTTAATGATATCCATCAACTATTCCTAAACAAATTAGTATTATTAGTAATATTAGGGTCAATAAATTACCATATTGAGTCAAATGACACAAACAATAAATCAACCCACTTATGAATAGCCTCAAATAGAGTAGTTAGTTCCTATCTTACCAAACATTAATAATAAAAATTTACAAATTATAATGTTATTGAAATGAATAAATATTCTATATTTAAGGATGGTTCTAGATATGCAAATCAACAAGAGGTTAAGATGAAAGATAAAAGGAAAGAATCAAAAAATAAATCAACTCACTTATAAAGAACCTCAAATAGGCTAGTCTATTCCTACCTTATCAAATTCTAATAATGCAATATTTTCCAACCGTGGAACTATTAAAATAAATAAAGTCTAGAGGATGATGTTATACATTCAAATCAAAAAAGGGTTGAAACAAAATATAAAAGGAAAGAATCAGATAATAAACCAACTCACATATAAAGAAATTCAAATGGAGTAGTCATTTCCTACCTTACAAAATTCTAATAGTGCAATATTTTCCAATCATAGCACTATTAAAATAAATTTCTAGAGGATGATGATATATGTGAAAATAAATAAGGGGTTTAAATCAAAGGTAAAAGAAAATAATCCAAGGAGCAAGGCTCCACATAAAAATAGGCTAAACAAAAAAATAGGTACTACTATATTGAGGAGGTAGAGGCTACCATTATGCTTGAAATATAAAGATCCAGTAGTAGCTATGCAATAGGAGAGTCAAAAGAAAAATTCTAGTAAGATTTTTATAGATACAAATCAAGTAGATGCATAGGCTACCAAGGACAAGCAAATAGATAAATGGAAAGAACCAAAATCTAAAGAAATAAATATTGAGGAAGTAGTTAAAACTCAAGGTGGAGTTCTCACCAACACATTTTCAATGAACATGTAGCTTTCCAAGGGAAGGGCAATCAATAAAGAAATGGCATGTTGATGCAATTGAAACCCATAGATTACTCAATGAGTTGACATCGATAAAATCTCTAATAACCACTAATTATTTTGGTCTATGAGGGCATGGAATCAAGAAAAGCTATTTGAATAATACAAAGTTTTAGTGCACCATGAAAATAGTAATATCTTGATTATTGGTAAAGGAAATATCCTAAAAAATGCCAATGTGGATAGTGTAGTACATGAAAGGTGTTACAAAACAAGTGGAGTACGATTAGGGTACATATCTGGCTCAACAAATTTGATAGTTGTTGTAGAGATCAAAGAACTTTTCCATGATATTCCATGCAATCATATTAATTCTAGATGTTGTATCTCAAGAAAGCATTCCATTTTACACCTATATATCTATTAAAGGATCAAAATTTAATAGTGTGATGGGTAATAACAGTTCCAATTCAAAAATCCACTTTTAAGAAGCCCAAAATGAAGAGAAACATAAGGAATATTGAACCTGTAGTGGTGAAAAAAATGAGACTTCAAAAGAGAAATCCCGCCATAGGAGGAAGTAATGATGGAAGTTGGAGATGGACTCTACTTAAACAAAGAATTTACTTGATAAAGTGCTGCAAGAGAAGCCATTGTATCAAAATGAGGATGAAGCAATAATAGCAACACAAAGTCATATGCAAACAAGAGGTAATGTGAGAAGAAAATATAAGAAAAATATTTGGTACAAAGTGAACAAATAGTGCTTATAGAGCCAACAAATGAGATACAACTAGAACTAGATGAAGTGGAATTGATAGAAATAAATCTAACAATGAAAATGAATCATCTAAGAGGAGCAATGGGATCTCCCACACTGATCGATGTCAATGAATTTAAATTAATCGAGGAAACCAAGTTGTGGCTGGATAAAGTGGCAACACCACCATGGTAAAAATAAAAAGAAGCAATGGTGATACCATCAAAAGAGAAAACAAATAAGAAAATACCATAGTTTCAAATTTTCATGAGAGATGGCAATAGTAATCTAGTCAAGGAGAAAGTGGTAGAAGCAAGAGAATGACCTAATATAGTACCTACACCTTAGGAATAGGTAGAGGAGCCAAAAAATCTATACGAAGAAGTTTAGGTACCAAGTGAAAATAAATAGTTAGCTACTGAAGTTATATAAAATTGAGGAAAGTAGATCTAAAAAATAAGAGTGACAAGATATAGCTATAGCACAAATATTGCTACAAGAGGAAATTGTGAGAAGAAAAATCAAGGAGATAGGGGAAATATCCCTCTAATAGGAGGAAATGGAGGACAACCAGACACAAGGAATAGCTAGGAAACTTTGAACTCATTTTTAGATTGAAGTACCTATATTTGGGATCTCAAATGGGGAAGGAGAAGAGATGAATGAATGTGTGGATCATTTCTTCAAAAAAGTATCTGAGATATTTTTAAGCACTTCATTATAGTTACACATAGGTTATGTGGGATAGCTAAATCATTTGAAGGAATGAATATTCAGTGAGATGGAGAAAGTGTTGGAATGGGTGATTCATGAAAACAAGACAAGAATGATAACAAATATATATGCATGCCACCCATGGTAGTTACCTATAGGAGGGGTAACAATCATGTTTGGAATTGATGACTTACCAAAATAAATAAAGAATAACTATAGAGTGCCTTAATGGATGTATCTTGATTTGGATAGAACACCAAAATATCAATCAAATATAGTTTATATAAAATTTTGAATAGCACCACCATAGTTAGTATTTACATTTTGAAAGTAAAATTTTCCAGAATATTGGATAGAATGGTTTACCTTAGTATTAGAGCATATTTATCAAGTTATGGAATCTCAACAAGAGGATATGGAAACCATAAAAAAATAAATGGTAACAATGGAAGATGAAATAGAACATGGTAAGAAAGAAGCAAAATCCAATAAAAAGGAGACAAAAATAGGGATGAATAGCATGAAGTAGACTTTTGAATATAAGTTGTAGGTATAAGAAGAACAAAGGCAACTTTTAACATAATATATGGAAGAAAAAAAGAAGTGGCTACAAGAATATCAAGAGATGGCTACAAGTATATCAAGAGATGATACAAAATTATGCTGCATAGTTAAAGCAACAAGAGGAACAATTCAACTTGAATAGCCAATAACTCGAACTATAAGAAGAGCTACTAGAAAAAATAAGGAGAAATTTCTAAAACAAGAAGATCAATTAAAAATGTATGATGGGTAATTGTAATTGAAGGATCACAAAATAACAAAGCTAAAAAAATTTGTATACCATTATAACTATATTATCATGGACCAAAAGTCTATAATTTAAGTAAAATAATAAATACAATAGTGTAGACACCAAAACAGCACCAATCCGATTATGTGACTGCAAAAACTGATCGCATTGACACACATAGCCCCAAGGGCAGCCCCAAAAGGTTAAACAGTGGTCCTAACCACTCACACAATAGTTTTGGAAGGTCGGAGGTCAATTTGGCACCTTTAGGCACTCTTCTCCATACTCGTTCCACCCAGGGATGATTACAAATTGGTACTCGCCCCACCAGGGACGATTAGCAGTATTTGCCCTAGGGTGGGGCGAATAGCAGGTTTGACGGGCAAAAAGTCAAATCTTGACAAATGGCAGCTTAGATCCACCACTTAACTCTTCCTTCATTGCATGGGAGTGTGAGTGAGCGTTTTCAAGTGTTAGAGGCAGTTACAAGGGTAGTCATGAAGCCCCTAATTAGGGAGGAATCTTCCCCTCTGGGAAGGCATGATTGCCAAGTGGCGCCTCTCCATGCTCATCCAAAGAGACCATCAGGTCTATAAAATGGTGAGTTTTCTCACCCCAAAAAATAGAGAGAAGGAGCATTTTGGAGCAATGAAGTGTTGTCATTTTACTTTCACACCCACACCATTTTGAGTTGTGCCTTTCACATCCTTGATCTCTTTTGGAAAGGAGGTCATAGGGTGGTTATTGGAAGCGCAAATCCAGAACCAAAACCTAAAATTTGGCCACAATATCCCACAAAATTTGTCAACAATACCCCACAAGAGGTTTTGGACCCATCCCAAGTGGATTGGTGCAGAAATCGGGCCCCAAACGGTGAGCAGCTTGCCCCCGGGCACCCCCCCCACAACACTACTACAGTCCTAATCACCCCGCCCCAGAGCGATTGGAAATATATGGCATATTTCCTTTCTGTTATTTTTTCATTTAATTCTATGCTACTTAGATAGGTTGCCATTCAAATTTCACATCGTTTTGAGCATTTTTGATCATGTTTCTATTATTTCTCACTTTTACTAACATGCAGGTAGCATCATCAAATTCCCAATGATAGATGCCAAATTGTAAAAATCTGACCATCTGGGTCTTCCCAAAATACCCCCAATTAGCTAATCCCCAAAAATTTTGGTGATTTGGAGCTTTCCAGATGTGACATTTGGGACAATGCCTTTTGACATTTTGTTGTAGGTCTATTTGTCCCGCCCAAGAGCAAATACAAATATGTGGTGAATTTTTTTACTGTTCCATTTGTAGTGTTTTCCTTGTGATGTTGTGATGCCCCTATCAGATTTTTATTTCATTTGGATCTATTTTAGTTATCATTTTATTTATATCTTGCATTCACTAATCAAAGGCGTGGGGATTGCATGTTTTATTTCATATATAGGTGCTACTGACTGTTTCTTGTTTCCTTGAACATAGGATCTGGACATTAGAGGAGTAGCAAGGATTCAAGACTCATCAACACAAGTGGTGGTGATGTTTGGTCTACCCATTTTACATGTGGGCACGCGGAAGAAGGAATAGCATCCATGGGTGTAACAAGAATACATATTTAACGCTCCTAGCCCTTAGAAGGGGAGAAGGAAAATTGTAACCGAGTTCTGAAACATATCAATAAAAAGGGTTGTCTTCCTTATTGGATTTTTGTTTCATTTTGATTTGTTCATGCTTTCCCTTCTTTCATGCACTTTCAATTCATAGGATTTAGCGTTAAGTTTAGTTCCATTTGCATCGCACTTGGAGTTTCCTTTTTTCTTTTGTATCCTTGTGCTTTTAGTGGTGATCATGGTGGGAAACTTGTCCTCTATTTTTAATATCAGAAATATGATAAAAACTTGATTGTTTTTACTTGCAGATACGGAGTTTTCAAATGCTGGACTGCTATTCGTTCCAGCCTGTGGCGAATACAGACCTGGAATTTGTCTTACCCAGGGACAAATGGGCATTTGGCCCACCCTATGATGAATACAGTCTTGTTATTCATCCCTCTTAGGGATGAATAGCTATCTGTGCAGTTTCAAGATAGAGAAGAGGTAAGGGTCCTGAACCCTTTCTGTCATTTTCTATTTTTTGTTTCCTATTTTTCTGGTTCTTTGTTTGCTTAGGAAAAGTTGTCCTGCATGTTTATTTTCTTTCATGTAAAATAAAAATAACCCCACACATCACATGGCAACATAAAAACCATGGAGTTGGTCGTAAAACCCCAACCCTTGATCAAGACCAACGGTGGATTCATCACCACCTTGGCTTGAATTTTGCATTCATAACCTCGATCGCTACTGTTGCTAGACGTAAATCCTGATGAAAGCTGACCGAGTGTATACCATTAAAACTATATTATCATGGACCAAAAGTCTATAATTTAATTAAAATAATAAATACAATAGTGTAGACACCAAAACAACACCAATTCGATTATGTGACTGCAAACACTGATCGCATTGACACACACAGCCCCAAGGGCAGCCCCAAAAGGTTAAACAGTGGTCCTAACCACTCACACAATAGTTTTGGAAGGTCAGAGGTCAATTTGGCACCTTCAGGCACTCTGCTCCATACTCGTTCCACCCAGGGATGATTACAAACTGGTACTCGCCCCACCAGGGACGATTAGCTGTGTTCGCCCTAGGGTGGGGCGAATAGCAGGTTTGACGGGCAAAAAGTCAAATCTTGACAAATGGCAGCTCAGATCCACCACTTAACTCTTCCTTCATTGCATGGGAGTGTGAGTGAGCATTTTCAAGTGTTAGAGGCAGTTACAAGGGTAGTCATGAAGCCCCTAATTAGGGAGGAATCTTCCCCCCTGGGAAGGCATGATTGCCAAGTGGCGCATTTGCATGCTCATCCAAAGAGACCATAAGGTATATAAATGGGGAGTTTTCTCACCCCAAAAAATAGAGAGAAGGAGCATTTTGGAGCAACGAAGTGTTGTCATTTTACTTTCACACCCACACCCTTTTGAGTTATGCCTTTCACATCCTTGATCTCTTTTGGAAAGGAGGTCATAGGGTGGTTATTGGAAGCGCAAATCCAGAACCAAAACCTAACATTTGGCCATAATATCCCACAAAATTTGTCAAAAATACCCCACAATAGGTTTTGGACCCATCCCAAGTGGATTGGTGCAGAAATCGGGCCCCAAATGGTGAGCAGCTTGCCCCCGGGCACCCCCCCCACAACACTGCTACAGTCCTAATCGCCCCGCCCCGGAGCGATTGGAAATCTATGGCATATTTCCTTTCTGTTATTTTTGCATTTAATTCTATGCTACTTAGATAGGTTGTCATTCAAATTTCACATCGTTTTGAGCATTTTTTATCATGTTTCTATTATTTCTCACTTTTACTAACATGCAGGTAGCATCATCAAATTCCTAATGATAGAGGCCAAATTGTAAAAATCTGACCATCTGGGTCTTCCCAAAATACCCCCCAATTAGCTAATACCCAACTTTGTAGGTGATTTGGAGCTTTCCAGATGTGACATTTGGGACAATGCCTTTTGACATTTTATTGTAGGTCTATTTGTCCCGCCCCAGAGCAAATACAAATCTGTGGTGAATTTTCTAACTGTTCCATTTGTAGTGTTTTCCTTGTGATGTTGTGATGCCCCTATCATATTTTTAGTTCATTTGGATCTATTTTAGTTATCATTTTATTTATATCTTGCATTCACTAATCAAAGGCGTGGGGATTGCATGTTTTATTTCATATACAGGTGCTACTAACTGTTTCTTGTTTCCTTGAACATAGGATCTAGACATTAGAGGAGCATCAAGGATTCAAGACTCATCAACGCAAGTGGTGGTGATGTTTGGTCTGCCCATTTTACATGTGGGCACGCGAAAGAAGGAATAGCATCCATGGGTGTAACAAGAATACATATTTAACGCTCCTAGCCCTTAGAAGGGGAGAAGGAAAATTGTAACCGAGTTCTGAAACATATCAATAAAAAGGGTTGTTTTCCTTATTGGCTTTTTGTTTCATTTCGATTTGTTCATGCTTTCCCTCCTTTCATGCACTTTCAATTCATAGAATTTAGCGTTAAGTTTAGTTCCATTTGCATCTGACGTGGAGTTTCATTTTTGCTTCCGTATCCTCATGATTTCAGTGGTGATCATGGTGGGAAACTTGTACTCTATTTTTAAGATCAAAAATTTGATAAAAACTTGATTGTTTTTACTTGTAGGTACCGAGTTTTCAAATGCTGGACTGCTATTCGTTCTAGCCTGTGGCGAATACAAAGCTGGAATTTGTCTTACCCAGGGACGAATGGGCATTTTCCCCACCCTATGATGAATACAGTCTTGTTATTCATCCCTCTTAGGGATGAATAGCTATCTGTGTAGTTTCAAGATAGAGAAGAGGTAAGGGTCCTGAACTCTTTCTGTCATTTTCTATTTTTTGTTTCCTATTTTTCTGGTTCTTTATTTGCTTAGGAAAAGTTGTACTGCATGTTTATTTTATTTCATGCAAAATAAAAATAACCCCACACATCACATGGCAACATAAACACCAAGGATATGGTCATAAAACCCCAACCCTTGATCAAGACCAACGGTGGATTTCATCACCACCTTGGCTTGAATTTTGCATTCATAACCCCGATCGCTACTGTTGCTAGACGTAAATCCTGATGAAAGTTGACCGAGTGTAGCTAGGGTGATTCCCAGTGCATGAGGATAAGTCTTCTATGGTAGGTGTCAAAAACAAGGTGATTCCCCTTCCGTACCGCCTACATTCCACGTACCATTTGCTCTCATGTACCAACATTTTCCTTCATGTAAGGGCGGGTATATAGAGAGGTTGGTATATCGGCCTAGAAATGGTATATCGAAGGGGCAACCATTTTTGGGAGCCATAAGAGCCATAATATTGCATTTAAACATTCTTTACAAAAGCTTTCAAAACAAAATCAAAACACACTAAACCAGGTTTAGGGCACACCTTTAATATTTAAACGAGATAATCATTGCTTTGCGTGTGTGATATTTTTTGTTTAGTGTAGCATAAAAATCATAAAAAGAAATGAAAATATATGCATATTGTAAGAAAACACCACCATGGTGTACACCCGTAGCCAAGCCCAATCAAGGGTGTAAGCTTCAGAGAGTGTACAAGGGGGCACAAGTCGCCTTTGCTATAGCCCCAAGGACATGGTCATACCGCCTTGGCGGACTGACCCACAAGAGAGTCCACATCGTGCCATTTCATAATGGGACTATAGAGGCACCCCTCTAAGGGGCACTCTCGTCTAACATAGACCCATTCAAGAGAATTCCTTACACATGGCCCTTAATATAAATTGGAAGGCTCCCTTAGAAGCTCGGTATGAGTGACCACCATGCAATGAAGTGCTAGAACAGCATAGGGTCCATGAGGAGAGGCCGCATGATTATGTCATCCCTCCTTTACCCCCCATCATTATTAGGAATAATAAGCCAAATCTAGAGCACAAGGCTCTTCAAGCAGGGTGAGCCAACTCTACCCGCCCCTTTCACATATATGAAAGGGAGAATGAGGAAGACCATTACATTCCTCAAGAGCAATACATAGCATGAGAGCAATGTGCCTCCGCACCTGCTATCTATAAGAATCACCTACTGATGCCAGAGCCTTGAGTGAATGCCACCAACCTCGATAGATGGAAGCAACCTATAGAGATATCAGATCATCATGACCGAGATAAATGTGTAGGAGAGGCATCTAGGACTCCTAGACTCAAGATGGTGGAACAAATCGACTTGGCAATCACCAGACATACCGCCTGCCAAGCATAGATCATGTAGCTTGAGCAAGACCAACAGCAGCTAGAGCATCTATATTTCCTTAGCAAAGAGCGCATTTGGTTCCAAACAGATGAGCTGCTCCATAACATGGTGCCTGAGAGGGTTCCAACTCCTCACACCCAAATAGCAGAACCCTATGAGAGGTGCAAACCCTTGGTGCGAGACAGGTCCTTGCGACCTTACCAAGTGCTGCCTCCGAGACCTCCTAGACCTAAGTGGGAGACCACTCCCAAGAACAACGATGGGCACCCCCCACGGGGACCCACCCATGGTTATAGGTCTCATCCTAAAAATCCTCAAGAGGCCTATGAGGAGTATGAGCAAGAAGAAGAGTAGGCCAAAATTCCCTACCAAGGTGGAGGGGCTACCATCCAACCACCCCTCCATAGGCCTCAAGTTTCCCACAACCCACAACGGGAGAAAACTAAATAGGAAGAGATTAAATCTTCTAATGCATATAAAGCGCTGCTAGAGTGTTTGGAGTCTGTGGAAACCAAGACTTTTGGGCCCAAAAATCCCATGTTACGCCAACTTCGTAGTCTTCCTATGCATCCATCGGTGCCTACACCCCCTTACCCTAAACACTTTAAGCTGCATTAGTTGGCATTCTTTAGAGGTGAGGAGGATGCCCAAGAGCATGTGACTAGATTCTTGAGCCAATGCTTTGGCATTCAATATAATGATGATTTGTTGTTAAGAACATTCATCACCACATTCATAGGCCCTCCCTCAAATTGGTTTACTCAATTGCCAAAGCACAGCATTAGCAACTTAGATCAACTAGTGGATGTGTTCCTCGAACGCTTTGCCTTCAACACCAAGAAGAAGGTGTCACTAAGCAACCTAGCCAGCCTCAGGCAGTATGACAAAGAAAACATGGCAGCCTATGGGAATCGATGGAGGACTCTACTTTCTAATCTGCCCTACCTCCCTTCTATGTCTGACCTCACACAAATGTTCTCAAATAGTTGTTTGAGATCGATCTCTATGCTATTGTAGCTACAACAATATGCCACCTTATAGGAAGCTTTGGCACAATCCATAATCATTGAAGAGATCAAGATTCAGGATGGCAAGATAGCCAAGCCAAAGAAGAAAGAATGGTCTAAGAACACCAAAATAGTGACCACACCACAGAAACCCACTACGGTCAATCAGGTTGCTATCAACGTGCCTAAGCCTACACAAGCAACACAACCCCAAAAGTCTAACTATTAGGTAGTGCCTCTTAACATCTATGACTGAGAAAATCAGAGGCAAGAACAAAATTAGCAACGTCGCCCTAGGCGATAATTCACACCTTACATAGAGTCCCGAGACTCCCTATTTGACCACTTATCAGTGGCAAACTTGATCAACTTGCCCGAGATTCAACCCATAGATCCCAATGTGCCAAAACCTAAGGGCTATAGGGAATATTTGTACTGTAGGTTCCATAGGAGAAAAGGACATGACCTTAATGCATGTTGGAAGTTTAAGGGCTTAGTGTAAGACCTAATAGATAACAAGACATTAGTGGTGGATAATCCCATGGCACTAAGAAACCAACAAATGGAGGTCTTTAAGGACCCCTTGCCTTCCCATGATGCATAGGCAAAGACCCTACAAGTCAATGAGGTAACACAAAACTGCCCCATGTAGGGGTATGTGGGGATGATTAGTATAGTGACTCATAACAGGAGGTATCCGAGCACAACTGCCCTTGCGACAACTACTAGTGAGGTGCCAATAATGTCACAACCGTAATAGCACCTTACACAACCTCCTCCACCTAGACCCATGGCCACAATTCGGACCAAACTCACTCAGAGCTTGAGGACCATGTCGGCTAGGCTGTCCATATACGAGCTCATACAAAAATCAATGCCCAATTGGGAGGCTCTAATGGAGATATTGAAAGCCATCGAGTTGCAGCCCCACAAAGCAAATTCCTTCAACAACTTTGTGGGACATTTCAAACAATGCACTGAGCCAGTCATCACCTTTTGAGAAGACAAAGTGAAATCAGTGGCTGATGACATGGCTGATCCACCCCTGCATGTTATCGTGTGGGTCAACGGGATTCTATATAAGAGGGTATTGGTAGACACTGGCTCATCTAGTAATATCATTACAACAACAGCATTGAAACATTTGAAGTTTCCAGCATCTCACATCACGGCTTCCACATATACACTACGAGGATTCAATGGTGCAATATGCTCGACAGTTGGCAAAATTTTCCTACCCATCCAAGTGGAACAAAATACTATACCTACATTGTGCCACATCTTGGATAGTGAGATGGCCTATAACATCTTGTTGGGTCGGCCATGGATTAGGGACATGAAGTGTGTCCCTTCGATAGCTTATTAGTGCTTAAATTATACATTTGAAGGGGAGATGCATGTAGTCTCGACGGACTTAGAACCCTTCAAGTATTGCAATGCGGTGTAGCTGATGCCATAATCGACCCTTCCATAAATGCATTTGGATTTTTAGTTGAATCCATCTAGATAGGGTCCGATTTCACAGGCATCCCCGTTGACAAGTCCATCAAAACCACAATCGGGTCCATCTTCATCGTCTAATCCTTCATCGACGATGCCACCTATGGTGGCCACACAGAAGGACAAAGGGAAGAAACCCCTAGAAGAGGCACTGCCATCAATATCAACTATCTCTACTGAGGAGATGCCAAGCAGAATGGAAGTTGAGGCTCCTAGTCCACCCGATATGGAGTGGACTCTGGAAGAACTTTCGTTCCCTCCCCCTCAATCACCAACAATCATCGTTGAAATGACCAATACGAGCCTAGGGGAGTATTTGGTGTAGAATATTGTAGAAACACCCGCATTGGAGTCCATGCAGGACATGGGGATACCTCACCTCCCCATAGGTACTATTGTTCCTCTAGGCTACCCTTCAAACCAGACAAACTTTGTGTATGGAGGCCTTGATCATGGTACTGATCCATGCATGCAAGAGGACGAAGATGAAGAGCCCTTTGCAAAATATGTCAATTATTTGTGCAACCTATATTTAATTTTGAGATATCTTGGTCAATGTAATTGGCATGGATATGGATTAGGTAGATATGAGCAAGGAGTGTGGGTCCTTTTCCAACCAAGATATAAGATGCCATATGACAAATCATGGGTAAGGTTCAACCACCCTCTACCCTTGGACATCTTGGTAGAGAAAATGCAATGCCTAGGGATAGGCAACAAGATGGGATTATCATTAGATCCGTATGCCAACCCTAACACAACATATACACTGGGGGATTACCTCCCATTATTGACAACCAACCTTGTTGACCTCAACAACCCTTTCCCTTCGCTCGAGAGAGGAGAAAGCTCGAGAGCTCACTTTCAAGGAGGGTGTAGACAAGGTCAGGAAGGATCTTCAAAAGATGAGTTAGAGTATGAACCAGCATCTTATGACCCCTTTGAGTTAGATAGCAATCACTCGCAAGTGATCCCCGTGGATGATTATTAAGAAAGCCTCTTGACAATGTTCTCTTTGGATGCTCCAATCGAGCAAGTGCCACTTCAAGAAAATTAGGTCCTCCCACAGAGATTGAAACAACCACAATGGGGCCAAATCAATTTTCTCGAGTAGGATGAGCCATTAATGCCTCAAACAGTTGTCAAAGCCAATGAAGTCCTTTGGATCTCTAAAAGTGATTATGAATATTTAACATAGATGGCATATCTTAATCACATGCAATAGATACAACAAAAATACCCCTTGGATATTGATGATGTATTTTAACAACTAAACATAGTACGAGGGCATGAGTGGCACGTAAACCAAGCACAGTGGGACCAAGTGTTGAATCCACCACTTTGGGCATACGGAGAACACCTTCCTCCTAGAGACCTTATAATGACATCAGTGTTGAGGGCAGACCCTGTCTTCCTATCCGTACATAGGGCTAATCCATTCATGCCAATACCTCCAGAGCCAGACACGGAGCATAGAGAACATCCAAAATGTTTGAGTCATCACACCTGTGATAATGGAGACCAAAATCATTTCATCAACATGATCTCCATTGACTTAACCGCCCCCATCCACAATACGACCGATCCAACATAGTCATTGTATTTAGACATAGATGCCATATACTGGGATCGTGTCAATTCACCACCATCCCCATCAGAGTACTAGCCTTTCAGTGAAATTCTTCATTTCACCCCAAGGCCAACTCAGAATATCTTCCATTCTAAAGAGGAACCTAAGATCCCCAATGCAGATTTAAACTCAGCAAATGATATCCATTTGATCCCAACTCCACACCATTTGAAGGATGGATTCCACATGTCATTCGAGGAGATGACTAACGTAGACATCATCTCTAATCCAATGAATCCACATATTATCAAGCTAGGGGTAAGCTTATCCCCCAAAGATCAAGCTGATTACATTACCCTTCTCAAACATAAGAAGGAGGTTTTTGCATGGTCCTATAGAGACATGTCGGGGCTAGATCCACAGCTAGTTACGTATAATATAACGCTTGATCTGACAGTCAATCCAGTTAAGCACAAACTATGTAAGATGCACCCAACAGTGGCCTTAATGGTCAAAGATGAATTACACAAGCTGTTGGATGCATAGTTTTTCATCTGAGTGGATTACCCACCATGGCTATCCAACATGGTGCCCATCAAAAAGCCCGACGGGAGGATTCGCATATGCACTAATTTTTGAGATCTAAACAAAGCGAGTCCTAAGGATGATTTTCCCTTACTGAGCATCGATGCATTGGTAGACGCTACAATGGGCCATAAAATGCTTTCCCTCATGGATGGTTTCTCAGGATACAATCAAATTCATATCAATCCCGAGGACCAACTAAAAATGGCATTCACAATGCCTTGGGGGACATTTTGTTATAAGGTCATGCCCTTTGGTCTTAAAAATGCTGGCCCCACCTACCAACGTTCCATGACATACGTCTTCCATGATTACATGTATAAAAATTTGGAAGATTACATGGATGATTTGTTGGCCAAATCTCTTTTGTGCCCAGATTATCTCGATGACTTAAGCAAGATCCTCGACCGCCTCATGGAACATAAAGTTAGACTGAATCCCAAGAAGTGCGTATTTGGCGTCACATATGGAAAACTCTTGGGTTTCATAGTCTCAAAGTGAGGCATCGAGGTGGACCCAAACAAAGTCAAGGCAATTCGTGAAATGCTTCCCCCAACTACCATCAAGTAGCTTAGAAGCCTACAAAGAAAGGTCATGTCAATCAAGTGCATCATAGCATAGATATCTGATAAGTGTCGACCCATGAATAAATTATTGCATAAAGGGGTAGCATTTCACTGGGATGACAAGTGCCAATCAGCCTTTGATGACATTAAACAATACTTGGCTTCACCTCCAGTATTGGCACCACATAGACCGGGAGTGCCATTCTGCTTATACATCTCAGCTATTGAGGTGGCACTGGGTGCCATGCTAGCCCAAAAAAATGAACTTCATAAAGAATAGGCTACTTACTATCTTAGCCATACCCTGGTCAGTTATGAACTTAACTATGCATACGTTGAGAAACTCTACTTGGCAGTGGTGTTTGCTACCAAAAATCTATGCCACTACATGCTGAGCAACACTACATATGTTGTGTCTAAGGAGAATCCATTGCGGTACATGATGAGTCATACTTATCATAGTAGCCGCATGACAAAATGGATCATGTTGTTGATGAAATTTGACATAGATTTTATTCGACAAAAAACCATAAAAGATCAAGTCATAGCAGATCAACTAGCAAAGGCTCCTCTCAAAGACGATCAGCCTCTAACCATAGAACTACCCGATGATGGGGTCTTCCATGTCTTAGAATCACCAGATTTTTATGAGCTTGCGTCACAGGCTGAAATAACCCTATTTTTTGATGGTTCTAAATGTGAACAAGGTGGTGGCACGAGCATCATATTCTTTACATTGCAAGGGGCTCCAATGCCTCTATCATTTAAATTAAACTTCCTGTGCACCAACAACAATGCCGAATATGAAGCCTTGCTCATAGGTCTTCAGACATAAATCACCATGAACATCAAAAAATTGAACATCTTTGGTGATTCGTTGTTAATTGTCAATCAAGTCAAAGGGGTATTCCAATGTAAATGTCTAGTTCTGTAGGCCTACAAAGCCCTTGTGGACAAATTCCTAGCAAAGCTTGAATGGTATGACATTGAGGCACTCCCACGGTCATCGAATCATTTTGTGGACACTATGGCCTCCTTGGGGTCCTTAATCCCATAAGACATTTTTGGTGATATGACAACCATTCAAGTACAAAAACTATCACAATTCGTGATGGAGCATGCAAGCTCTGACTTGACACTAGAAATCCACTTGATCCAGATTGAACCATCCTCGGATAAGTTCTCTCGAATCCACGATTGTATGAACCACACCAACTGGGGGTCCTTGTTCTCCCCTACTCCCCTTAATAGCAACACAACGCTATTCTTACAAGTTTTTTCCCGTTTAGCTTTTGCTAGGGATGAACTTCAAGAGGGATTGGCTATTCGTACCGTTGAGGATTCTAATCAGTAGGATTGGTATTCACCCATAAGGGACTACCTCAAGTTAGGTAATCTTCCACTTGGATTGATGCATGCCACAAAATGATCATTCAAACAGAAAGCAGCTAAACATGTCTTTTTAGGAGACATTTTGTACCATCACAGCTATGAAGGAATCATCCTTCATTGCTTGGACCAGTAGGAGTACACTTGAGCGATCGCCCAAGCACACGATGGTACGTGCGGTGGCCACTTCAGTGGTATGGCCATCGTAAAGTGCATTCTCTGCATGGGCTATTACTGGCTAAATTTAGAGCAAGATTTTTGTGCATATGTAAGGAAGTGCATGAAGTATCAACACCATACCAATTTGACACACATACCTTTGTAGGCCTTGCAGTCGATCCAATTAGCCTGGCCATTTTCATAGTGGGGTTTAGATCTAATCAAAAAGATATCCCCTGCATCATTAAGGCCATCACACGTTTATCATAACGGCCATAGAGTACTTCACCAAATGGGTGGAAGCAATTCCACTTACCTCTATGACTGGACTCTGCATTGTGGATTTCATTTTACATAACATCATATGTCATTTTGGTATTCCATCCAAGATAATCTCGGATAATGGGACATCATTTAAGAACAAATATGTGCGTGCTTTGACCACAAAGTACAAAATTTAGCATAGTTTTTTGACACCTTATTATTCGTAGGCAAATGGGCAAGCAGAGGCGTCAAACAAAATACTAGTTTCCATCCTCAAAAATATCATCGTAGATAGTCATAAGGATTGGCACATTCATATCCCACTTGCCCTGTGGGCTTATTGCACTAGCATTCAAACGCCCACTAGGGCAACTCCATTTTCGCTGGTGTATGGCTCCAAGGTAGTCATGCATCTCGAGTTGGAAATTCCTTCCCTACGCATATCAATGCAAGAGTTCATCGATGATGACATTGCATGACAATCCCAGTTAGACTAGCTTACGTTGCTTGATGAACAACACGTTAATGCTCTCGAGAATTTACGTATCTATCAAGAGTGACTGAAGAAAGCATACAACATGAAAGTTCACCTGAGGGACTTTTAGGTTGGTGACTTGGTCTTAAAAGAGAACCAACAAAACTCTAACTTGCTGCCCCATCTAAGGGACAAGTTTGTGGCAAACTAGTTAGGTCCTTATGTCATCACCAGTAAAATAGGACCTGGAACATACCGGCTAGCCTCTCTTGATGAAATCAAGGAACTAGAACCCTTCAACATCAGTCATTTGCGGCCATTCCATATCTAAAAAAGCCATAGCCCAAACCAAAATGCTTTAAGGATTCCCATAATCGCTTGGTCAATCCCAAAATGCTCCAAGGATTCCCACAATCGCTTGGTCAACCCCAAAATTCCCCAAAGGTGCCCATTAACCCTTTGGTCAAACCAAAATGCTTTGAGGATTCTTGCAATCACTTGGTCAATCCCAAAAGGCTCCAAGGATTCCTATAATCTCTTGGTCAATCCCAAAATGCTCCAAGGATTCCCATAATCACTTGGTCAATCCCAAAATGCTCTGAGGATTCTCGTAATCGTTTGGTCAATCCCAAAGGCTCCAAGGATTTCTATAATCACGTGGTCAATCCCAAAATTCTCCAAGGATTCCCATAATCACTTGGTCAATCCCAAAATGCTCCAAGGATTCCTACAATCACTTGGTCAACCCCAAAACACTCCAAGGATTCCTACAATTGCTTGGTCAATCCCAAAATGCTCCAAGTATTCCTACAATCGCTTGGTCAATCCCAAAATGCTCCAAGGATTCCCATAATTGCTTGGTCAATCCCAAAAAGCTCCAAGGATTCCCGCAATTGCTTGGTCCATCCCAAAAATTGCCAAGGATTCCCGCAATCACTTGGTCAATCCCACAACACACCAAGGATTCCTATAATCGCTTGGTCAATCCAAAAATGCTCCAAGGATTCCCATAATTGCTTTGTCAATCCCAAAATGCTTTGAGGATTCCCAAAATCTCTTGGTCAATCCCAAAATGCCCCAAATGTGCCCATTATCCCTTTGGTCAAACCAAAGGCTCCAAGGATTCTTATAATCTCTTAGTTAATCCCAAAATGCTCCAAGGATTCCCATAATCACTTGGTCAATCCCAAAATGCTCCAAGGATTCCTATAATATCTTGGTCAATCCCAAAATGCTCCAAGGATTCCCATAATTGCTTTATCAATCCCAAAATGCTCCAAGGATTCCCACAATCGCTTGTTCCACATTTTTCCATTTTTGTAAACAGTCCATCAAAAATAAATGCCATTCACATCATTTCACCATATCATAGTTAGTTGTCTTCTAATGTATCTAGAATTTTTTTCATTCAGCTATCATTAGCTTTCTAGCCAAGTGTTTTACAAAGTCAGACAGATTTTACAAAGGTAGAGTTCTACTTGGATCACACCTTATTACGTAGCATCCCAACACAGTAAAAACACACATAAAAATTCCAAAGTTGTGTGAACGAAAAATGAACCTTGCAAAGCAATCTAGGTCACCATAAGTGAAACGGCTATCTTGCTCATCCCCTTGTACGAATGACCCCAAGAATACTGAGAGTTGAAAAAAGGACAAGAATCTTCCCTACCCAATTCCCCAAGAATCCTAAGTTCTCAAAAAGTTGCAAACATCATAAAATTTTGCAAAATTCAAAACTCCAAAAATTTGACATCACCACCAAAGTGCATACATCAAAAGGCACATACAATAGTGATTCTCATCACTCGAAATTCAAATCCCTTGCTCAAAAGAAAAAAAAATAAAAATAAACAGTGATTTTTATCACTATAAAAGAGCAAGTATACCAATGTAATTAAAGAAAATAAGGGAGTCAAACTTGAATCCCTAGAACTCTCAGCATTCAGAAGATCATGAAGTAGACCTCAGTATTGGTTTGGTGGATAGCCTATCGGTCATTAGTGGTAAACCTCCCACATGACGATATATCTGTCACATTAACTCATGTATAGATCAATGTTTGCATGTGGATGAGCTAGCTTATGGTATCCTAAATAGCACCACAGATTAATCTTACTAAATACAACAAAGGAAGTTAGTGGACCTAATTAGGTGATCCTCAGTATAGTTTTGGTTGACAGCCTATCTGGCACTGGTGGTATCCTGACAAATACCACATAAACAAACTCAATTGCACACACAGGGATGTGAAATAACTTGGTCAAAGACAAGTCCGATTCATACCTTGTTCAAAAGTCTTGTACGATAAAGTACAGTCATGGCTAGTTAGTTAAAACATTTGAGTCTCAAAAAACCTTAAAATACATTTTAAACCAACTAATATCTTTCATCCTTGCATCACCATCAGAAAATACAAAAAATATGTATACATGAAAAGTCATTTACCACAGCAATCGCCTAGGACAAAAAGCCAGAAGTTCTAAACAGTCTATGGTGCCCTTGCCAAAAAACACAAATTCAATTCATCCATTACATTTGCATATCCTAAAAATTAGAAACATTTGCATTCATCATAACATATGCATCCATCAACATCAATTAACATGCATACATACACAATTAACAATCATTGAGAATAACATCAAATGTCGACATGTGTATAAACAAAATAAAGTCATCTGTATATATATCATCAAAAATACCTACAGGCTACAATAATCAATCATCTGACCCCACAAAATCCAAAACCTCAAAAACCCCCAAGCCTAGGGTGTCGGCCACCATGATCACATAGGATCGGTGTGACGGGAACTACCCCCCATGGTGTGGGTCCTATGGGACCCCGCAGGGTGACTACTGCTAGCCCTGCATCATGCCTACTAGAGTCTCCCTCATCCAGTCGCCTGCACCGAGAGGATGCTGACTACTCAGTATCGCTCCCTCTCGAGTGATGCGATGATCCACCTCTGCTAAACATAGGGACCCGCCCATCGAGGTGGCTAATCTCTGCCTCTAGCTCTAACCTATGCCGCACCAAGTCTATCTATCATTGACGATACATAGCCAAATTCTCATTGCATTACGCTAATGCCCTCTCCTTCTCTTCCAGTTGCGTTCGTAGGAGATCCCTCTCCCATGCATCATCAGTATCCCCATCCTACTGGCGGTATGCACCCCATGCATTCTCCTGCTCTACCAGCTACGTTCGTAAGAGATCCCTCTCCCGTAATGCATCCCCTAGATCCTCATCGTGCCTCTGCAGTAGCCTCTCCAATTATGCATTCTTAGTGTGTAACCCTGCCTCCATGTCCTCTGAGACTGCCTGAGGCATTGGCATCTTTGGAACAATAGCCTACTTTGGCTCCCACTACTTTGAGATGTCCTACGTCTCTAGCTGATCCAAAACCCCAAAATACTCCCCTACAAAATCATCCACCTCTACCATATCTACATCCTCCAGCAAAACCCCCCAACCCTCACCTAATGCCTTTGCACCCTCATCACCTGCTATTGATGCCTCGACACCTCCCAGTGGTCCCTCTCCCCGCCATCGTCGTAGTGTCCACCACTGGTTGTACTCCATGGTAGTCCCAATGTCGTCCACATCTAGGATGTCGATCATCACATCTAAATCCTCACCAAGTGGTGCAATTACTGGCTAGTCCAGATTCCTCTCGTCCCCCCAACACCGATAGACCACAAGCTCACTAGGCAACCCCTGGTGCACCCTAAACTGTCGTGTCACCTGATTGTAAGGGAAGAACTCCTGCTCGATCCCATGCTGCCTAATCAACCACCACCCCCTATGTACCCACCGGAGCCACTCTCCAGCCTCAGGCCAGGCTGGACAGTCCAGGTAGGGGTGCCAAAATACCTCCCCTAGAGTAAGCCAAGCGAAGGCATCAACATAGTGCCCTATGATACCTACCCACCGTAGACTCTATCCCTGCTCCTCAGATCGCCACCACATAGTCGTGTAACCTATATCCCTATCCACCATATTTTCCTGAGTAGTCCATGGTAACCCCATTGAACTCTCCATCGCTATGTGCTACCAAGCCCATCTCTACAACAGATAGCTACAGCCAATCCCCTTTCGCCTTTGACAACGAACCTCATACAACTCACCATAGATCTATGTCAGCAGTGTCTATCCCCACCTCATAATCAAGGGCTCATGCATCGAACACTCCACCAGCCGACATACCACATCCAACAGGTTCCATGGGAACCTCACACCTGATGAGTCAGGTAGTAGCATGTTGGAAATGAGGCCCATAAGTACTGTGTTCCTCACTCCCAACACCCCCTTCTCCAGCCACCATCGTACCAAAATCTTGCCAATCTGGAAGTCATCCTCTGCCCTCTCCACTGGGCTATCCACACCCACCTCCTCCCCATGCCCAAATTAGCATGTTAGCACTACTATCTGCTAATCATGCAACGTCATCCTTATCGACAATCCATCTATCAGAATCTACAAAATTTGATAGACATCCTCCAAGGTCACTTTCATCTCCCCTATTGGGATATGGAAGGTGTTGGTCCGAGGATCCCATAAGTTGATCAGGGCCATCAGATAGGCCCAATCCTTGACCATAGGCTCCAGCTGAGTCACCTACTTGAGCCCAAGAGCATCAAGCCACTCCTAGTCAGCCAAAGTCAGTGCCTCTTGCGCTTCAATAAAAATAGTAGGCACACGGTACCGACTCTTCACAACCTACAGAAGAAAACAACACAAAAACATTAAAATCATGAAAAAATGTACAACAATAACATGAATATATAGCAATGCATAAAATAATGTATAGCTAAAAACAACAAAATTCACAAAAATTCAAAACATTCACAGTTTGTCAGTCTTAGGGTTTCTGTACTCTAAGTTTAAAACTGACAAACAAAATAAAAAAAAAAAAAACAATTTTCAAATACAGTTTTTCAGTCTTAGGGTTTCTATACTCTAAGTTTAAAACTGACAGACAAAATAAAAAACAAAAAACAATTTTCAAATACAGTTTGTCAGTATTAGGGTTTCTGTACTCTAAGTTTAAAACTGACAGATAAAATAAAAAACAAAAAACAATTTTCAAATACAGTTTGTTAGTCTTAGGGTCTTGTTGAGTGGATATTTTGCCCTATAACAAAATGATCACGCAACTAGAGTCTCTGACAAGAAACTCTCTCTTGCAAAGAAATTAGTTATTTCTCCAAGGTTCTTATGAACAAACATTCATATGCATAAATAATAATATTCAATTTAAATGCTTGGAACACCTTAGTGATTGCAAGTAATCGTAAACAAGGGGCAATGTTGATTTATTTCACCATGAAACTTTAGTGATTGTTCATTGTTTTTTTTTTAGATTTTGATATTTTTTAGATGTTTATAATTTTAAATACTGCAAATTAAAATAAAGTAACAACTTCTGGAAAAGTAAAGTGCAAAAAAATAAAAATAAAATGCCTTCAGTATGATGCTATCCTATTTCGACAAAACTCGAAGATATGAGGTTTCCATGCATGCAACCTAACCTATTGGACCTGCAAAACATGCACAATCCTGATAAGCTAAGTGTTGGCTCCTAAGGATTTGAATGAGGTTTTCAGATTTAAGCATTCGCATGCAGCAACCAAGAAAAACTTGTATCAACTACATTTACAAGCCTAAAATCTGAAAAGGGAAAATAGACATTTAATCTTGCATGCAGAAAATGACTCCTTCTTTCTTGCCCATAAGATGCAAATTTCTGAAATATTATCTGCATTAAATATTTGTCATTTTACAATAGCAGACATCTGGTTCTCCAAAACCAAAAAAAGTGGAAGAAAAGCACTCCAAAGCAGGCCCAGAATGGCTCATCACCCTCAGCTCTACAACCCTGCTCCCAACGGTTTTTGACCCCCGTATCTACCTTTGGCTTCTGCTTTTAAACCCTCTGGTATGGTTCTCTGTTCCGCCCTGTGACGCTTCGCTTCATATCCCAGGTCTCTTCGTTTCATCTTCCCGCCTCTTTGCATTATTTTTGGCTTTTGTTCGAGCGTCAAAACGTTTGATCTTCTTGCTAACTATAACTATTCTGTAACCCTTACACCCTTATGCCATGTGTTCAGCGCTTCCCTGCATGTTCCATAATGGCCCCCTGTAAATTGTGACCAAAAATAGCATGTCGCGATATCACGACGTTTTTATGTCAACAACCTTTTCTTCTTCATGCATCGCAAAAATGAGACATGTCACGATATCGTGACATTTTTCTGTCAGCAGCTTAACTCTTCCTCATGCATCGCAAAAATGATACATGTCACGATATCGTGACATTTTTCTGTCAGCAGCTTAACTCTTCTTCATGCATCGTGAAAATGATACATGTCGCGATATCGTGACATTTTTCTCTTTCGGGCCGCTCGGATGCAACCTGTCATGAAATCATGATGCTTTTCATTTTGCTCTATCTCGTTGCACTTGGCCGCAAAAATGCGACATGTCACGATATCGTGACACCTTTTCCAATCGTACCATCTGCTTTCTATCGTGAAATCATGACGCTTTTCTCTTTTGGGCTATCTTGCTGCTTTTTGTCATGAAATCGTGATGCTTTTCTCTTTTGGGCTGTCTCGCTACTTTCTGTCATGAAATCATGATGCTTTTCTCTTTCGTACCATCTCGCTGCTTTTCGTCGTGAAATCGTGACGCTTTTCTCTTTCGGACTGCTCTCTGTTGCTCTCAACCGTGAAAACGCGACATGTCACGAAATCGCGACACTTTTTCATTTCGCTGTACTTTGCTATTTTGAGCCGTGAAAACGCGACATGTCGCGATATCGCGACAACTTTTCGTTTTTGGCAGTGACGGAGCAACATGTCGCGATATCGTGACAACTTTCATTTCGGAGAATGTGGATATCGTGACAACTTTTCATTTTGAGCAACATGTCAGATATCGCGACAACTTTTCATTTTCGGAGGAGCAACATGTCGCGATATCGTGACAACTTTTCATTTTCGGCCGCGATGGAGCAACATGTCACGATATCGTGACAACTTTTCATTTTTGGTTGCGACGGAGCAACATGTCGCGAAATCGTGACAACTTTTCATTTTTGGCCGCGACGGAGCAACATGTCGCGATATCGCGACAACTTTTCATTTTTGGCCGTGACGGAGCAACATGTCGCGATATCGCGACACTTCTTCTCTTTTGTGAAATTTTGCTTTTTTTCCTTGATTTTTTTAGCATCTGGGTCACTGCGGTCTTCTTTGAAAACATGCAAAAAAGGTGGGTCCCCAATTTTGGGGTGTGTTGTGGATCAGCCACAACAAATGGCGACTCTACTGTCAAATGCTCCTGAGCATTTTGGTGAGAACCCAACCTGAAATATACAAGCTTAGATACAGAGCGTCAAGCACATAACAGATAAACCAATACCGATAGATCAGAAATACATGAAACATCAGAATCATTAAGTATCAGCTCGGTGTGTGCAATGTGTTTTCATTCCCTATCGCTTGAACTGGATCAGCATTCCATTGTCAGTTTCACTTATGATTTGTATGGAAGGCTATGAATGATTTGTGCAGGATTTGATGCATGATGAAGATACTAGAGATATAACAACCTGCTTTACAAAGGCTCAAGCCTTCTAATATCATGAACAAACATATTAAAACTGTCAAACCCTCTTAGGACCAAATATATGTATACTGAATTAATTTACTAGACCCCAAAGTTGGTTATGTGTCACTACCATCTTGAACCCATGTGCAGGTGTAAGTGAGATCAGAGCTTTGGGGAATTGGATTCTCAACCTAAGCGAGATGGGAATTTAACCCTATCCTTACTACTCTGATCTGGAATTCATTACCTCATCTTGAACAAAATGATTTAACCTGTTATGGATGAAATTGTCAGGCTAGCCTGTCCGTTTGAACAATCAGTGGTCTTGCTTTTAGACAAGACATGTTGCCACGCATGAGCATACTTAACCCCATAATCCATGATTTGGCTTCATTCATTCTCTTCTTTTTTTTTATTCCTTGGACCTTTGGGATGACTACCCATCCTTGCTAGGGACATGTAGTACGATCCCTCCAATCCAATATTAAGATGAAATAGAAAATATTAATTTTATTTTTATTTCTTGGACCTTGGGGATGACTACCCATCCTTTGCAGAGGACATATAGTACGATCCTTCCAATCCAAGATGATAAAATGAAAGATGGAAAATATTAATTTTATTTTTTTTCTTGGACTTTTGGGATGACTACCCATCCTTTGCAGAGGACATGTAGTACGATCCTTCCCATCCAAGTTTTATGATAAAATGAAAGATGAAAGCTTTGGGGAATCGGATTCTCAACCTAGGTGAGATGAGAATTATGCCCTATCCTTACTACTCCATGAAGGTCAAATCAGAGCTTTGGGGAATTGGATCCTCAACCTAAGTGAGATGAGGATTTAATCCTATCCTTACTACTCTGATTTTAGGCTTTAAGCATTATGGGAGTGGTGAAAACCACTGTTTTAAGGGTTATGTTTTAAGGATTATGTTGCATGATAGGACAGACATGAAATATTCTTTCGCCTCACCTTTTCTTCCAAGTATGGTTTTGACCATTTTGCTCAAGATTCTCTTTAATATGCGTAGAACGTGCTTAGTTCAAGATAGTTCGGGCATCAGTTCCCAACCTTAGGATCCTTTTAATATATGTTATGTAATGACCCTAAGAGGATTCAACACCTTCTCAATGATTGCACATGAAATGAAAATGTAACTGAGATGACATGTATATGCAATGCGGAATGTGACATGAGATATGAATGCACTGCTTCTTTTGAAATGTGGATGGAGTATATCATCTACTTTACCATAATGTGTAAAACTGACAACTTCATGCATCACAAGATTCAAACGATAATATTTAAAATGTTAGTGTTACTTGTGGAGCTTTCTACAACACAACTCCAATGTTTCATATTCTCCTGATTTTAGGCATACGTTGACATCTCAATTTTTTTTCTTTTTCTTTTTTTTTAGACAAACCAAACATGTCCAGAGGACTAACACACACAACTTAAAACCAAACCCAAAAATGAAACTTGAAAAACACAAACCAAAACCAAAACCAAAATCTATATACAATATAGTACAAGATGATGCCAAGCTTGGACTATTACTTTCCTGGATCCCAAACATGATTAGAACATTTCAAAAGACATATGACACAATACACATGCCAAATGTTGTAGGAATCCAACAACAATAAGATCAAACCAAGCAATGCAACAAATTTCAACTTGCCATGCTCACCATACCAATTTGATTTAGTTCTATTACCAACATCATAGGTGAGATTCAAATCAAATTGATTAGACAATGGTTGGTATTCAATTTTATTTTGTCTATTCTTTAAAGTGCAAGTTTCATCATTCCATTCATGATTTAGAAGTAGGCTTTCCTTTTCAAATGTGAGATGTTGCAAACAAGAGCCTATTTCTAAAAGTCTTGAATTCAAATTATTTTTCGAGATTTTAAAGCAATCAAAATCAATCAAAACTTGACAAACATCACCAAGATTTGACATTTCATCATTAATGACATTAGCATCCAAAGGGACATCATGTAATCCATCACTTAAAATTTTTGTAGCTATCACCAAAGGTAAAGATTTCACCTTGTCACCCATACTCAACCCATCATGATTAGAATTTACCACAACTTGATGAGTGTTAGTAGCTTTTTCTTTTTCCTCATTGTCTTCTTCATCATCCAACACCTGTTCAAAAACACCAAAGTTAGGCACCCAATCAAACATGCGTCCATATTTTTCAAAACAAGAGCCTGATTTTTCAAGATATGTGTCGCGTGACACCTTTCCCTGATCAATGGCTTGAGTTGCCTCAAAATCCATATTTTCATTAGGATCATCAATAGTATCAAACCCACACCACTTAGGTTTTGTAATTTCATCATTTTGAGATGGCATAGACATTGTAGAAACAATAGGTGGATCAAGATTTTTGATTTCTTGCCCCTCAAGGGGAACAAAAACAATTGATTCTCCTTCTTCATCCATGGTAGTAGAATCATTATCCTTCCCCAACCTTTGATGAGATTCCAACCCTTCTTCCAAAAC
Organism: Wollemia nobilis; assembly: GCA_028583015.1. Lineage (NCBI taxonomy): Eukaryota > Viridiplantae > Streptophyta > Pinopsida > Araucariales > Araucariaceae > Wollemia > Wollemia nobilis. Next base: position 118,000 of record JAQPPZ010002691.1, on the reverse strand, counting down.
ATTCTCAGATTGTACAGGACTTGTAATATCCTCATATGAAAGGGCAATTGTATTATCCAGCATATCAATAGGCACACAAATTTCATCAGAAGGTTTGGAGTGAGCATACTCTTCCCAAGAATCATAATGATCATCTTTCAAAATCAACTTGTGATGCTCAACTATTTCTTCATCATATTTTAATTCATCAACATGTTTCTCATCAAATTTATCTTCACCTTCCTTAGATGGTTCAATTACTTCCAAAATTGGGTTATTGCTTGTATTCAAATTGATAAGGCTATCATAATCCACATGTGTAACCCATGATTCACGTTTAACATAATTTGGAAGGTGTGAATTTTCTTGGCCATCATTTTCAACAATGTCATCCAATGTGTCATCCGAAACAGATTCATCCTCATAGAATTCATCTTTTGGTGAGTCAAGGGTTTCCAATCTGTCACATGTTTCAATACTAGTTGGATCTAGTACTCCTCCCTTGCCTAAAATCATATTCTTATGAAAATCATTGAAATTGATTTTAGAAACATCTTTTGAATCAAGATGAGTATCTTGAAGTTGATTCATACTTAAGAAAGATGGTTGATCTTGCATAGTAGGTTGAGGATTTTGAAATTGATTGAAGCTTGGGAATGATTGTTGATTCTGAAATTGATTCACACTTGAACTTGGTTGAGGTGGATAAATCATTGGGTGGGTAAAGGAGGTATTAAATGATTGAAGATTACATGATCCAAAACCCACACCATAATTTTGACAACTCAATTGTTGCTCAATTGCCATTGCTTGAGTATAGGCTTGTGACAAAGATGTGATTTGAGGCATCCCTCGCAAATATGTGGACATGGGTGAGTCAAGAGCATTGATGTATATTTGGAGAGCCACTTCTTCTTGAAGAACATAAAATGTCACTAATTGAGTATATAATCCAAAGAACCTTTCAGAAAATGACTTCACATTTTCACTTGGCCCTTTTCTAATATAGACCAACCGATTGTACATGAGGATTGGGTCAACTCGCTTTTTGTTGAATTGATTGAGAAATGTTGCCTCTAGCTGAGCCCAAGAAGTGATAGACCCTAAAGGCAGACTTGTAAACCAATCATATGCCACTTTGTCCAAGGTGTAAAGGAACATTTTACAAGCAACATCATCATACCAACTTGTTAAGTGATTCACAACAAATTTGAATGCTTGAATATGTTCTTCTACAGTATTTGTCCCATTAGACAAAAATCGAGGAAGACATCTCTCAAAACCAATGGGCAAATAATGTTGAACTCCCGGTATGTTCAATGGGCTACCTGTCATCCACGGTGTAAACATAGCCATTAGTGAATCTTAAAGAATATAACTTTAATACCCAAAAATTCCTTTTTTTTTTTAAATCAAATCAAATCACATTATTCCTGTATGAACAATCAAAGTGTTAGAACAATGCATAGCAATTCATGTCCTCCTTTTAACAATACAAGGTTGTATTGTTAAAAGAGGGCTAAAGATAATAACCAATAGGGCATGAAATATTCAAAATTTAAATCCCTATAGCATTTAAATCACACTGAAATAAACCTATTCAGGCCCTCCTTCTAGCGCCAAAATGTTGAGTGGATATTTTGCCCTATAACAAAATGATCACGCAACTAGAGTCTCTGACAGGAAACTCTCTCTTGCAAAGAAATTAGTTATTTCTCCAAGGTTCTTATGAACAAACATTCATATGCATAAATAATAATATTCAATTTAAATGCTTGGAACACCTTAGTGATTGCAAGTAATTGTAAACAAGGGGCAATGTTGATTTATTTCACCATGAAACTTTAGTGATTGTTCATTGTTTTTTTTTTAGATTTTGATATTTTTTAGATGTTTATAATTTTAACGACTGCAAATTAAAATAAAGTAACAACTTCTGGAAAAGTAAAGTGCAGAAAAATAAAAATAAAATGCCTTCAGTATGATGCTATCCTATTTCGACAAAACCGAAGATATGAGGTTTCCATGCATGCAACCTAACCTATTGGACCTGCAAAACATGCACAATCCTGATAAGCTAAGTGCTGGCTCCTAAGGATTTGAATGAGGTTTTCAGATTTAAGCATTCGCATGCAGCAACCAAGAAAAACTTGTATCAACTACATTTACAAGCCTAAAATCTAAAAAGGGAAAATAGACATTTAATCTTGCATGCAGAAAATGACTCCTTCTTTCTTGCCCATAAGATGCAAATTTCTGAAATATTATCTACATTAAATATTTGTCATTTTACAATAGCAGACATCTGGTTCTCCAAAACCAAAAAAAGTGGAAGAAAAGCACTCCAAAGCAGGCCCAGAATGGCTCATCACCCTCAGCTCTACAACCCTGCTCCCAGCGGTTTTCGACCCCCGTATCTGCCTTTGGCTTCTGCTTTTAAACCCTCTGGTACGGTTCTCTGTTCCGCCCTGTGACGCTTCGCTTCATATCCTAGGTCTCTTCATTTCATCTTCCCGCCTCTTTGCATTATTTTTGGCTTTTGTTCGAGCATCGAAACGTTTGATCTTCTTGCTAACTATAACTGTTCTGTAACCCTTACACCCTTATGCCATGTGTTCAGTGCTTCCCTACATGTTCCATAATGGCCCCCTATAAATCGTGACCAAAAATAGCATGTCACGATATCGCGACGTTTTTATGTCAATAACCTTTTCTTCTTCATGCATCACGAAAATGAGACATGTCACGATATCATGACATTTTTCTGTCAGCAGCTTAACTCTTCCTCATGCATCATGAAAATGATACATGTCGCGATATCATGACATTTTTCTCTTTCGGGCCGCTCGGATGCAACCTGTCGTGAAATCGTGACGCTTTTCATTTTGCTCTATCTCGTTGCACTTGGCCGTGAAAACGCGACATGTCACGATATCGCGACACCTTTTCCAATCGTACCATTCGCTGCTTTCTATCATGAAATCGTGACGCTTTTCTCTTTTGGGTTGTTTGTGTGAAAATCAGATGCTTTTCTTTTTTTCGTAAAATCGGACGACTTTTCTCTTTCGTACCATCTCGCTACTTTTCGTGAAATCAGACGCTTTTCTCTTTCGGACTGCTCTCTGTTGCTCTCAACCGTGAAAACGTGACATGTCACGAAATCGTGACACTTTTTCATTCCATTGTACTTTGCTATTTTGAGCCGTGAAAACGTGACATGTCGCGATATCGCGACAACTTTTCGTTTCGGAGCAACATGTCGCGATATCGCGACAACTTTTCATTTTTGGCCGCGATGGAGCAACATGTCGCAAAATTGCGACAACTTTTCATTTTGGGCGACGGAGCAACATGTCGTAAAATCGTGACAACTTTTCATTTTGGCCGTGACGGAGCAACATGTCACGATATCGTGACAACTTTTCATTTTCGACGGAGCAACATGTCGCGATATCATGACAACTTTTCATTTTTGGCTGCGACGGAGCAACATGTCGCGAAATCGTGACAACTTTTCATTTTGGCCACGATGGAGCAACATGTCGCGATATCATGACAACTTTTCATTTTCGGCCGTGACGGAGCAACATGTCGCGATATCGCGACACTTCTCTTTTGTGAAATTTTGCTTTTTTTCCTTGATTTTTTAGCATTTGGGTCACTGCGGTCTTCTTTAAAAACATGCAAAAAAGGTGGGTCCCCAATTTTGGGGTGTGTTGTGGATCAGCCACAAGAGGGTCTTTGTACTCTAAGTTTAAAACTAACAGACAAAGAAAAAACAAACAAAACAAAATTAACATGACAGTTTTTTTACCTAGGGTTTTCAATCAAGTTTTAAACTGATAAATTCAACCTAAAAAACTAGGGTTTCACGGTTAGTTTATCCTAAGGTTTTCGTGTAACAAAAACATCACAAAATAAAAAAAAATTCTTTAATTAGGGCTTTCATTTTTAATTCAAACTACGAAAGGAACAATAAATAAATTGCGGTTTTAAAAACTATAATAGTACAACACAAGCAATAACGAGGAGGATCACTTACTGGTCTCGCTTCGGTTCCTCTGCTCGATATGGTTCATGAACTCATGATGTTGAGATAAATTCGGTAGCACCTCGCTTCGCATATTTGACCTCCTCCTCCTCAGATCTCCAAATCGCCAAGAAAAACAAATGCAAATGAGCCCAAAACTCAGTTTTGGCCTTTAAATAGGCTTTTTGAGCCTATAATCGTTCCTCCCAGGGACAAGCACTCTGGATAGCACTCGTTCCACCTTGGGATGAATACTCAACTGGTATTCATCCCACCTAGGAATGAATAAAGAGCAAAAATTTCAAAAAATAGCAAAAACTGCACAAAAATGCACCAAAACAAGCAATAGACTTTTCTGAGGAGAGTGCTTTCACACTTGACATTTTGGGCATGCAAAACCAATGTTGGAGTCACAAATTGGCACTATCTTACTCCTTAAGAATGCTACCATAGCTGGACCACTCCACGAGAAGACAGATTTTTGCCAATTTTAGCTCCAAAGCACATCACAAAAAGGGTTAGCATCCACCAAAAATAGGTCTAAATGTCAGAAAACTGTACATACATTCAATGATAAACATCTAAATGCACCATTACACAAGTCATATTGGGTCAAGTGACTCATCACTTTTATCATCTAAGTCATTCCCTCATTGATTCGTCACTTGAGGGGGTAGTCATGCTTAGTCACCAATCAACAAATACACACCCAATCAAGGAAATGGCATGCATTCAAAGAATCATTGACAAAGACAATCACGCTCATGCTTGGGGCAAAAATCAAGCAATAATCACAAGCTGATCAAACACTTGGCATTCATAAATCATGAACTCAAGGTTCCCACAGACAAAAGGTTACGCCCTTTGCCTATTCATGACTGATTAATGTCCAAGATCAAGTAACACCTCACCAAAAAAGGTTAACACTTGAATTGAGTTCCTTCGCTCATCATAAACAAAGATTCAAGAATGCATGCCCATTCCATACTTGGGGCATCAAAGGTTGGTTAGGTTACTGAGAAACCCTAATCATTAGTGCTTTGGTTATTGTTGGAATAAAATTTGCCTTCGGTTAATAGTGTTGTGCCTTAGACTTTGCCAACATTGAATAGACAGATCTTGCTTGAGATCATTTGTCTAGTCTCCAGAGAAGGCTGGTTCCTTTGAGTTTTTTAGAGAAAAGAGGAACAAGAGATAAGGGAAATATAGCCTAAGCTATAACTTTTATATGGTGTAGATTAGACAAAAACAAAGACATATTTACTTACTTCTATCCAAAGCATTTAAACACATTTCCATGCAGAAATTATATAATTTCAGATATGATTTCTAATATTTTGTTTAACATGCGTATATATTAGATTCTTATTCCAGCAATATGATTTATGTATTGCGAAATTTCATATATAAGAACAAACTCAATTTACAATTCAATATTGTAAGCAGAAATAAAGAACATTAATACATACACTTGCACAATATGAACCAAAAGCCAATGGGAGATGTGATTTTATTGCTTGTATTCGAAGTACATGCATTCAGTCTTGTAAACATCTAAGAGTCGACCTTTTTTTTGGAGTCACTTACCCCTATATATACCCTTAAAGAGTATCTTTTTCTAAGTACATCTTACTATTTTACAAGCAATCATCTATAGTTTCTAATAATACACAAGTCTTCTATGAATTAGATATCTTCTTTGTAGATTAGATTCTAGACGAGCCTGAAACATTTTCAATCATCTGGCAAGACTGCTCTATCCTAGATTTTTTATAATCATGTCAAAAATCACTTCTTAGTGTCAGTGCATGCCTTCGATTGCCAACAATACATTTTATTCCTTTACAGATGGCGTGTCGCAAAATCGTGACATTCTTTCCTTGCTTTGCTCTTTTTTCGCATCCAGCCATGAAAATGAGACATGTCATGAAATCATGATATTCTTTCCTTGCTTTTCTCTTCTACTTCTTCCAACCGTAAAAAGGAGACATGTCGCAAAATCGCAACATTCTTTCCTTGCTTTGCTTTTTTGCCGCTTCCAGCCACGAAAATGAGACATGTCGCAAAATTACAATATTCGTCTCCTGATTTGCTCTTCTGTAGCTTCCAATTGTGAAAATGAGACATGTCATGAAATCATGGCATTCGTCTCTTACTTTTCTCTTTTGCTGCCTCCCACCACAAAAATGATACATGTCACGAAATCGCGACATTTGTCTCTTTGCTCTTTTGTTGCCTCCTATCGCGAAAATGAGACATGTCGCGAAATCGTGACATTCGTCTCTTACCTTGCTCTTCTGCTGCTTCTAGTTGTGAAAATGCAACATGTCACGATATCACGACACCTTTTATTTCTTGTCTTTTGGCCACGAAAATGCAACATGTCGTGATATCATGACACTTTTTCCCTTTTGGTCGTGACAAAGCAACATGTCGCGATATCGTGACACTTTTTCTCTTTTGGTCGTGACAATGCAACATGTCATGATATCGCAACACTTTTTCTCTTTTGGCTATGACAATGCAACATGTTGTGATATCGTGGCACTTTTTCCCATTTGACCGCGACAAAGCAACATGTCACGATATTGTGACACTTTTTCCCTTTTGGCCTCGACAATGCAACATGTCACGATATCACGACACTTTTTCCCTTTTGGCCGCAACAATGCAACATGTCGTGATATCGTGACACTTTTCCCTTTTGGCTGCAACAATGCAACATGTCACGATATCACGACACTTTTTCCTCCTTGCTCTTTCTCTTTGCATTTGATCGCAAAAATGCAACTTGTCGCGATATCACGACAATTTTTCCTCCTTGCTCTTTCTCTTTGCTTTGGACCACGAAAATGCAACATGTCGCGATATCGCGACACTTTTTCCTCCTTGCTCTTTCTCTTTGCTTTGGACCGCGAAAATGCAACATGTCGCGATATCGCGACACTTTTTCCTTCTTGCGGTGTTTTGCTTTTTCTTTGATCTTTAGCATATGGGCCACTTCGGTCTTCTTGGAAAATATGCAAAAAGGTGCATCAGATGTTTTTTTGTAGTTAGTCACTTTTTGACTAACATTCTTGTCGCCTTCCGGGGGATTTTTGCTTGCAAAAATTTTGAACCAAGCCTTCATCCATTGGGAAACGGAGTCAACAATGTAGTTGTAAAAAGAATCTTTTAGAGAAATACAAAGAACACAGGAAAATGCACTTAGATTAAAAGTGAACATTACCTTGTCAAAACTTCCTTTATACCTTAGTATCTCTATTCAAAATAAATGTTGACTTCTGATTGGCTATGACCAAATTTTTTTGTTAAGGCCGAAAAATGGTAATATTTACAAATATTGTCTGAGTATACTTATATTATACTGTACATATAATTCCTTTTCTTCTTTCTCAACAAAAATATAACTTTAGGTGAAATGCATTCACCGTTATGGGAAGAACCAATCCATCTTGATATTTCAACTCTAAAGCATTGAACTGTTTCTCTGAAACAATTTCAAATGGTCCCTCCTAGAAAGCATCAAATTTATCATGGTTACCTGGCTTAGATTTCTTTACATTCCATTTCAAAACCAAGTCTCCCACTCTAAATTTTTTGGCAGTTGTCTTTTTGTTGAACCATCCTTCAGTATCTACCATATGCTTCTGATTGTGATTGTATGATTTCTCTCTTTGTTCTTCTAACTGTAAGAGCTGCATAACTCCTGCAACTATGTGTAGCATTTGGTCAATCTGAGTTAGCGGGTAATGATATTTGAGTGATGCTCTATTCAGATTTCTGAAATCTACACACAATCTGATATCTCCATTTTTCTTCCTGACTGGTACCAAGTTTTCCACCCAGGTGGAGTGTTTAATAGGGTATACTATTTTAGTTTGAAGGAGTTTTAGCAGTTCTTGTTTCATCAAATATTCTATCTTTGGATTCACTGGTCTTTGATTTTGCCTAAAATGCTTAGCTCCTTCTTCTGATTCTATGGTATGTTGAATAACATCTTTATTGTACACTTTTATATCACTATACACCCAAGTTATGATGTCAGGGAATTTTTTACACAATTCTCTAATCTGGTTCACTTCCTCTTCTGTACAACTGATTCCAACATTAATCATTTTTCTTGGCTCCAACTCTACATCTTTGTATCTTCATTTATCGACCTTGATTTTATGTCCAACTACTCTATCATTGTTATCAAACAGGCTTTCAAGGGTGATGAGACCCTTAGGAATATGATTGTTTTTTAACTGAATAATATCCTCTTCCTCTTCATCCTACAGATCTTGGTTGGCTGAGCAATTCATTTCATGGATTAAGAAATAAAGTATATGTTCATCATTTTCAAAAACTTGCCAGAAAATATTTTTATCAGGCACTGAAGGCCTGTATATAAGTCTTAACAGTTTTAGACTTCTGAATAACATTACTTATAGTAAAAAAATTAGCTCCTACTAAAGCTAAAAAAATTGCATGGGTATTCTATTCTCTTCTCTAGGGATAAACTTTATACTTAGTGCCTCAAAGGCCTCTAAGAGATCCCACACTTTGTTCTTGTAAGCCGTCAAATAATCTTGTTTACTTACACCTTTTTTGGTGACTTGATTCACAATAAGTTCTGAATCTCCATAGATGAGTAACTATTTGATTCCCAATTTCTTAGCCTTTCTTAGCCCTAAGCATAGGGCCTCATATTCTGCTACGTTATTGGAGCAACTCCAAGTCAACCTGTAAGAGAAAACCTTTTCCTCTCCGATGGGATAAATCAAAACTATTCCGACACCAGCTCCATTCTTACACCTAGCCCCATCAAAGAAAAGCTTCCACAATTGATTCATAGAACCATCCTTTTCTAGGAAGGGTATCAATTTTCTTTTTGGTTTCTCAATAGAATAGTTTCCTATTTTTGTTTCTATCATGGCATTAAAATTCTGTAGAGAACAATCATCCTCAGCTTGGAGCTCTTCTAATGTCTCTTGCATTAGATCTTCTTCTATTGTTTCTTCAGTCATCATATTTACATAGTCAGTTTCACCAATATTTTCTACATGCAACGTAGATGGTTTCTCATTAAAAATATTGACCCTTCTACCTTTGAAAGGTATATCCAAATGAGAATAATCTAAGGATAAGTATCCTCCTATCTTTGTTGTGAACTCTGTGGATAGACACATACCAAAATAGGGCTCCAAGTCTATGACTACTACCTCTTGTATGACTGTCATCTGAGGCATTTTATGCAAACGTATGAGAATATCCTTTATCACTACTATAGTTTTTACTAGAGTACCATCTAACTGTAGGATGCCTACACTGCTCCTAGTGTACTCTATTCCCATAATATCACATACTACTTTGGGTATCACAGTGGTAACAATGCCTGAATCTATCATGTAGATGTGGACAACCCATCCTTCCATTTGAAGGGACAAATAAAATGGTGGTGGCCTTTTCTTACCAGTGGTAGATGTCAAGTTCGTTAGAACCATTTTTGAAGATGATGCAGTCCCACCTCCATTTTTCATTGTTCTTAGGGATTCCTATAGGAGATCGATTTGACCTGGTATTTGAAGAGCATCATGCATACTTGCCTTAGAAGGAGTCTTTTTCATTTTCTCTACTATACTGAATGGAGGTGAATCAACTATTTTTTCTCTTTCTTTGGCAAAAGTTTCATATTTATTTTTGTATCCCTGGGTAGCTTCAGTTCTTTGCCTTTTTGTCAGCGAGGGGAATCTCAAACTTTCCCTAGCCTATTCTTGGGTTTCATTTCCCCCCCGAGGAATAAATTCTTTTGTTTCTTGCCCTTGAATTTTGGCTGGAAACTGATATTTTCTTTCCTGAGGGAGACTTCCCTTAGGAGTTTCTTTGGAAACTTCCTTGGGAGCAGGGGAAACATTCAATGGTTGAAGCTCTTTAGGGTCTACTTGTAGTGGTTTCTTAGCTGATCTTGTCAAAACTGAAACCTGTTCTACTATAGGCATCATGAAGTTGTGGTCCTTCTCTCTAATTATATTTACATGGCCTTTCATTTTTTCTTTACTCTTTTCAATTGCTATACGTTGTACATAATGCTGGTGTATCATACATGAAATTTCCCCATGTGGATGGTTACATGCAGTACACCAAAAGTTAGAATCAGTGGGAGGCTCCTCGGCCTCCATTGTCTCATTTGTATATATCGTGCTCAGTTTCTCTTATCCCCTATTGCTTGATTGTGTTGCATCTCTAATTACCTGAGGGAACCTCCTTGGCAGAAAATTCCTTTCAACCTCTCTCTTTTTCATGGATGCCATTTCATTTGACAATGTCTTCATTGTATCAATTATGGTCATGTATTGATCATTGGGGGGAGCTGATGCAAGGGGTGTAGCTGGTAATGCAAGGAATGTAGGAGGTGGGACTATAGCTGGGAGGTCCTATGTTGATGGGAGTACATGCAGTTTAGAAATTGATGCTTGGGAAAGATCTGGTAAAATTGGCAATAAACTTTTTGATGGATATCTTTTTGTAGCAATGAGATCAACTTCGCCCTTTGCTACCTCTACATAGATCCCAGGAAAAGTGGTTACACGGGATTGCCTTATTATCATACTGAGATTTGAATCAAAAGCCCTTAAATAATAGCATATAGCTTTTTCTTCCATGGGATTTAGGCATTGCAATACTCTATCATGAGTTCTGGTAAATCTGATGTTGAAATCTTGGATTTCTTCTTGTGGATGCCTCTCAATGACAGTGAACTGATTTAGCAATGTGAAAGGATTGCCTTATTATCATACTGAGATTTGAATCAAAAGCCCTTAAATAATAGCATATAGCTTGTTCTTCCATGGGATTTAGGCATTGCAGTACTCTATCATGAGTTCTGGTAAATCTGATGTTGAAATCTTGGATTTCTTCTTGTGGATGCCTCTCAATGACAGTGAATTGATTCAGCAATGTGAAAGGATCCGCATGTATAATAAATTCATCGATCAGATGGTCAGCAAGTACTACCCAAGAAGTAATGGATCTAGTGGGAAGCTCTTTGTACCAATAGAGCATCTTTCCTTTCAAAGATATAATCAACAATCTGACCATTCCATCTTCCTGAGTGATGTTGTAAATGGATGCTAGTGTTGATACATCTAAACAGTGCTCATCTGCTATTTTGCCTATTTCATCAAAGGTCGGTAATGCTTTTAGTGTAGCTTGTGGAATTTGGTGGTGTGTTCCCAAGTTCAAAGGGCTAGTTTGATTCCACACAAGATGCACTAGGGTAGGGGCGACTGCCATGATTGCTAAAGGAGTTACAACCGCTATGGGATTGCTTGTAGATGCTCCTACAGTAGGTGTTAAAGAGGTGCTAATGGTGTCGGGTAGATTTGATCGTGCGACTAGCATAGGGTGTGCTTTTAGGCTTCCGATATGTAGTTCAAAGAACTCGATAGGTTCTTTAGAGTTTCTAGCTTGGGATCTAGTTATCATATGGCTATATAACCAGAAGGTTTTTAGACAAGGTCTTTCTTTTATGGTCTAAATTACAATGGAGTCGCCAGGTAGTTTTTCTTGATATTTTTAAACAAAAAGGCTCTTAAGGTAAAACACCAAAACTTATACAATATTGTGGGATTGATGGTCTCACCGGGTGTGCCAAAAATTGTTGGAACAAAATATGCCTTCGGTTAATAGTGTTGCACCTTAGACTTTGCCAACATTGAATAGACAACTATTGCTTGAGATCATCTGTCTAGTCTCCAGAGAAGGCTGGTTCCTTTGAGTTTTTTAGAGAAAATGAGAACAAGAGATAAGGGAAATATAGCCTAAGCTAGAACTTTTATATGGTGCATATTGTACAACAACAAAGACAGATTTACTTACTTCTATCCAAAGCATTTAAACACATTTCCATGCAAAAATTATATAATTTTAGATTTGATTTCTAATATTTCGTTTAACATGCGTATATATTAGATTCTTATTCCAATAATATGATTTATATATTGCGAAATTTTAGATATAATAACAAACTCAATTTACAATTCAATATTGTAAGCATAAATAAAGAGCATTAATACATACGCTTGCACAATATGAACCAGAAGTCAATGGAAGATGTGATTTTATTGCTTGTATTCGAAGTACATGCATTCAGTCTTGTAAACGTCCAAGAGCCAACCTTTTTTTTGGAGTCACTCACCCCTATATATACCCTAAAAGAGTATCTTTTTCTAAGTACATCTTACTATTTTACAAGCAATCATCTATAGTTTCTAATAATACACAACAAGTCTTCTATGAATTAGATATCTTCTCTACAGATTAGATTCTAGATGAGCCTGTCACATTTTCAATCATCTGGCAAGCCTGCTCTATCCTAGATTTCTGATAATCATGTCAAAAATCACTTCTTAGTGTCAATGCATGCCTTTGATTTCCAACAATACATTTTATTCCTTTACAGCTGGCGTGTCACGAAATCATGACATTCTTTTCTTGCTTTGCTCTTTTGTCGCCTCCAACCGCGAAAATGAGACATGTCATGAAATCATGACATTCTTTCCTTGCTTTGCTCTTCTGCCGCTTCCAGCCATGAAAATGAGACATGTCATGAAATCATGATATTCTTTCCTTGCTTTGCTTTTTTTCCGCTTCCAGCCATGAAAATGAGACATGTCATGAAATCGCGATATTCGTCTCCTGCTTTGCTCTTCTGCCGCATCCAGCCGTGAAATGAGACATGTCATGAAATCATGACATTCATCTCTTACTTTGCTCTTTTGCTACCTCTCACCGTGAAAATGAGACATGTCACGAAATCGTGACATTCGCCTCTTACTTTGATCTTTTGATGCCTCCCGTCACGAAAATGAGACATGTCATGAAATCGCGACATTCGTCTCTTACCTTGCTCTTCTGTCGCTTCCAGCCATAAAAATGCAACATGTCACGATATTGCGATACCTTTTCTTTCTTTTATTTTGATTGCAAAAATGCAACATGTCGCGATATCGTGACACTTTTTCCCTTTTGGCAGCGACAAAGCAACATGTCATGATATCGTGACACTTTTTCTCTTTTGGTCGCGACAATGCAACATGTTGCGATATCGTGACACTTTTTCTCTTTTGGCCACGACAATGCAACATGTCACGATATAGCAACACTTTTTCCCTTTTGGTCGCGACAAAGTAACATGTTGCGATATCGCGACACTTTTCCCTTTTGGCCTCGACAATGCAACATGTCGTGATATTGCGACACTTTTCCCTTTTGGCCTCGACAATGCAACATGTCGCGATATCGTGACACTTTTTCCCTTTTGGCCATGACAATGCAACATGTTGTGATATCGCGACACTTTTTTTCATTTTTGCCACGACAATGCAACATGTCGCGATATCGTGACACTTTTTCCTCCTTGCTATTTCTCTTTGCTTTTGCTCATGAAAATGCAACATGTCATGATATCGCGACACCTTTTCCTCCTCGCTCTTTCTATTTACTTTGGACCGTGAAAATGCAACATGTCGCAATATCGTGACACTTTTTCCTCCTTGCTATTTCTCTTTGCTTTGGACCATGAAAATGCAATACGTCGCGATATTGCGACACTTTTTCCTTCTTGCGGTGTTTTGCTTTTTCTTTGATATTTAGCATATGGGCCACTTCGGTCTTCTTGGAAAATATGCAAAAAGGTGCATTAGATGTTTTTCTGTAGTTAGTCACTTTTTGACTAATAGTTATCTATTTTTGCTCAGCACTGTGCCATGCACAGCACTTCCCAAAAAGGGGCATCTATAGACACCAAAACAACACCAATCCGATTATGTGACTGCAAACATGGATCACATTGACACACACAACCCCAAGGGCAGCCCCCAGAGGTTAAACAATGGTAGTAACCACTCACACAATAGTTTTGGAAGGTCAAAGGTCAATTTGGCACCTTCAGGCACTCTGATCCATACTCGTTCTACCCAGGGATGATTACAAACTGGTACTCACCCCACCCAGGTATGATTAGTAGTATTCGCCCCAGGGTGGGGCGAATAGCAGGTTTGATGGGCAAAAATTCAAATCTTGACAAATGGCAGCTCAGATCTACCACTTAACTCTTCCTTCATTGCATGGGAGTGTGAGTGATCATTTTCAAGTGTTAGAGGCAGTTACAAAGGCAGTCATGAAACCCCTAATCAGGTAGGAATCTTACCCCCCCTAGGAAGGCATGATTGCCAAGTGGTGCCTTTGCATGCTCATCCAAAGAGACCATCAGGTCTATAAAATGGTGAGTCTTCTCACCCAAAAAAATAGAGAGAAGGAGCATTTTGGAGCAACGAAGTGCTGTCATTTTACTTTCACACCCACACCCTTTTGAGTTGTGCCTTTCACATCCTTGATCTATTTTGGAAAGGAGGTCATAGGGTGGTTATTGGAAGCACAAATCTAAAACCAAAACCTGACATTTGGCCACAATATCCCACAAATTTTTTTGAAAATACCCCACAAGAGGTTTTGGACCCATCCCAAGTGGATTGGGGCCAAAATCAAGCCCCAAACGGTGGGCGGCCTGCCCCCGGGTGCCTCCCTCCACACTGCTACAGTCCTAATCGCCCTGCCCCAGTGATTGGAAATCTGTGGAAGATTTCCTTTCTATTATTTTTGCATTTAATTCTATGCTGCTTAGATAGGTTGTCATTCAAATTTCACATCGTTTTGAGCATTTTTTATCATGTTTCTATTATTTCTCACTTTTGCTAACATGCAGGTAGCATCATCAAATTCCCAGTGATAGAGGGCAAATTGGAAAAATATGACCATCTGGGTCTTCCCAAAATACCCCCAATTAGCTAATCCCCAACTTTGCAGGTGATTTGGAGCTTCCCGAATGTGACATTTGGGACAGTGCCTTTTGACATTTTATTGTAGGTCTATTTGTCCCACCCCGAAGCGAATACAAATCTGTGGTGAATTTTTTGACTGTTCCATTTGCAGTGTTTCCTTGTGATGTTGTTATGTCCTTACCAAATTTTTAGTTCATTTGGATCTATTTTAGTTATCGTTTTATTTATATTTTGCATGCACTAATCGAAGGCATGGGGATTGCATGTTTTATTTCATCTACAGGTGCTACTAACTATTTCTTGTTTCCTTGAACATAGGATCTGGACATTAGAGGAGCAGCAAGGAGTCAAGACTCATCAAAACAAGCGGTGACGATGTTTGGTCCACCCATTTTACATGTGGGCACGCGGAAGAAGGAATAACATCCATGGGTGTAACAAGAATACATATTTAACGCTCCTAGCCCTTAGAAGGGGAGGAGGCAAATTGTAACCGAGTTCTGAAACATATAAATAAAAAGGGTTGTCTTCCTTATTGGCTTTTTGTTTCCTTTTGATTTGTTCATGCTTTCCCTCCTTTCATGCACTTTCAATTCATAGGATTTAGCGTTAAGTTTAGTTCCGTTTGCATCACACTTGGAGTTTCATTTTTGCTTCCGTATCCTCATGATTTTAGTGGTGATCACGGTGGGAAACTTGTACTCTATTTATAATATCATAAATATTATCAAAACTTGATTGTTTTTGCTTGTAGGTACCGAGTTTTCAAACATTGGACTGCTGTTTGTTCTAGCCTGTGGCAAATACAAAGCTGGAATTCGTCTTACCCAAGGACGAATGGGCATTTTCCCCACCCTGTGATGAATATAGTCTTGTTATTCATCCCTCCTAGGGATGAATAGCTATATGTGCAGTTTTAGGACAAAGACTCAGAACCAACAGATTTGTCCAGAGAAGAGGTAAGGGTTCTGAACTCTTTCTGTCATTTTCTATTTTCTGTTTCCTATTTTTTTGGTTCTTTGCTTGCTTAGGAAAAGTTGTACTACATGTTTATTTTATTTCATGCAAAATAAAAATAACCCCACACATCATGTGGCAACATAAACACCAAGGAGTTGGTCGTAAAACCCCAGCCCTTGATCAAGACCAACGGTGGATTTCATCACCACCTTGGCTTGAATTTTGCATTCATAACCCCAATCGCTACTGTTGCTAGACATAAATCCTAATGAAAGATGATCGAGTGTAGCTGGGGTGATTACCAGTGCATGAGGATAAGTCTTCTATGGTAGGTATAAAAAATAGGGTGATTCCCCTTCCGTACCGCCTACGTTCCATGTACCATCTGCTCTCACGTACCAACAGTTTCCCTGACGTAAGGGCGGGTATATAGAGAGGTTGGTATATCGGCCTGGCAATGGTATATCGAAGGGGTGACCATTTTTGGGAGCCATAAGAGCCATCATATTGCATTTAAACATTCTTTACAAAAGCTTTCAAAACAAAATCAAAACACACTAAACTAGGTTTAGGGCACACCTTTAATCTTTAAATGAGATAATCATTGCTTTGCATGTGTGATATTTTTTGTTTAGTGTAGCATAAAAATCATAAAAAGAAATAAAATTTTACGCATCTTGTAAGAAAACACCACCATGGTGTACACCCGTAGCCAAGCCCAATCAAGGGTGGAAGTTGCAGAGAGTGTACAAGGGGGTAGAAGTCACCTTCGCTATAGCCCCAAGGACTTGGTCATACCGCCTTGGTGGCCTGACCCACAAGAGAGTCCGCATCATGCCATTTCAGAATGGGACTATACAGGTACCCCTCTAAGGGGCACTCCCATCCAACATAGACCCTTTTAGGAGGAGTCCTTACATGTGGCCCTCAATATAAATGGGAAGGCTCCCTTAGAAGCTCGGTATGAGTGGCCATCGTACGATGAAGTGCTAGAATAGCATAGGGTCCATGAGGAGAGGCCACATGATTATGTCATCCCTCCTTTACCCCCCATCATTATTAGGAATAATAAGCCAAATCTAGAGCACAAGGCTCTTCAAGCAAGGCGAGCCAACTCTGCTCGCCCATTTCACCTATACGAAAGGGAGCACGAGGAAGACCATTACATTCCTCAATAGCAATACACAATGTGAGAGCAATGTTCCTCTGCACCTGCTATCTACAAGAATCACCTATCAAGGCTAGAGCCTCGAGTGAATACCACCAACCTCAATAGAGGGAAGCGACCTATAGAGATATCAAATCATCGTGATCGAGATAAATGTGTAGGAGAGGCATATAGGCCTTCCAGACTTAATATGATGGAACAAATTGACTTGGAAATCGCCAGACACACCGCCCGCCAAGCACAGATCATGTAGCTTGAGCAAGACCAACAGTAGCTAGAGCATATATATCGCCTTAGCAAAGAGTGCATTTGATGCCAAATAGATGATCTGCTCCATAACACGATGCCTGAGAGGGTTCCAACCCCTCACACCCAAAGATCATAACCCTATGAGAGGCACAACCCCTTGGTGCGAGATAGGTCCCCGTGACCTTACCAAGTGCTGCCTTCGAGACCTCCTAGACCTGATCGGGAGACCACTCCTAGGAACAACGATGGGCACCCCCATGGGAACCCACCCATGGTTATAGGTCTCATCTTGAAACCCCTCAAGAGGCCTATGAGGAGTATGAGCAAGAAGAAGAGCAGGTCGAGATGCCCTACCAATGCGGAGGGGCTGCTATCCGGCCACCCCTCCATAGGCCTCAAGTTTCCCACAACCCACAATGGGAGCAAACTAAAGAGGAAGAGATTAAATCTTTTGATGCATATAAAGCGCTGCTAGAGCGTTTGGAGTCTATGGAAACCAAGACTTTTGGGCCCCAAAATCCCATGTTATGCCAACTCCATAGTCATCCTGTGCATCCGTCAGTGCCTGCACCTCCTTACCCTGAACACTTTAAGCTGCCTTAGCTAGCAATATTTAGAGGTGAGGAGGATGCCCAAGAGCATGTGACTAGATTCCTGAGCCAATGCTTTGGCATTCAGGATAATGATGCTTTGTTGTTAAGAACATTCATCACCACGTTCGTAGGCCCTACCTCGGATTAGTTTACTCAATTGCCAAAGCACAACATTAGCAACTTAGATCAGCTAGTGGATGTGTTCCTCGAACGCTTTGCCTTCAACACTAAGAAGAAGGCGTCACTAAGTGACCTAGCCAGCCTCAAGTAGTATGAGGAAGAAACCATGGTGGCCTATGGGAATCGATGGAGGACTCTACTTTCTAAGCTACCCTACCTCCCTCCTATGTCTGACCTCACACAAATGTTCTCAAAGAGCTATTTGAGATCGATCTCTATGCTATTGTAGCTACAGTAATATGCCACCTTAGAGGAAGCTCTAGCACAAGCCAGAATCATTGAAGAGATCAAGATTCAGGATGGCAAGATAGCCAAGCCAAAGAAGAAAGAATGGTCTAAGAACACCAAAATAGGGACCACGCAACAGAAACCCACTGCGGTCAATCAGGTTGCTATCAACGTCCCTAAGCCTGCATAAGCAACACAACCCCAAAAGGCTAACTATCAGGTGGTGCCTCTTAACATCTATGACCAAGAAAATTAGAGGCAAGAACAAAATTAGCAGCATCACCCTAGGCGACAATTCACACCTTACATAAAGTCCCGAGACTCCTTGTTTGACCGCTTGTCAGCGGAAAACTTGATCAACTTCCCCGAGATTCAACCCATAGATCCCAACACACCAAAACCTAAGGGCTATAGGGAATATTTGTACTGTAGGTTCCATAGGCGAAAAGGACATGACCTTAATGCATGTTGGAAGTTTAAGGGCTTGGTGCAAGACCTAATAGATAACAAGACATTAGCGGTGGATAATCCTGTGCAACCAAGCAACCAACAAATGGAGGTCTTTAAGGACCCATTGCCTACCCATGATGCATAGGCAAAGACCCTACAAGTCAATGAGGTAACACAAAATTTCCCCATGTAGGGGTATGTAGGGATGATCAGTATAGTGACTCAAAATAGGAGGTATCCGAGCACAGCTGCCCCCGTGAAAACTACAGGTGAGGTGCCAACAACATCACAACCGCAACAACACCTTACACAACCTCCTTCACCTAGACCCACGGCCATAATTTAGACCAAACTCACTCAGAGCTTGAGGACCATGTCGGCTAGGCTCTCCATATATGAGCTCATACAACAATCAACACCCCATCGGGAGGCTCTAATGGAGATATTGAAAGCCATCGAGTTGTAGCCCCATGAAGCAAATTCCTTCAACAACTTTGTGGGACATGTCAAACGATGCACTGAGCCAGTCATCACCTTTCGAGAAGACGAAGTGAAATCAGTGGCTGATGACATGGCGGATCCACCCCTGCACGTTATCGCGCATGTCAATGGGATTCCATATAAGAGGGTATTGGTAGACACTGGCTCGTCCAGTAATATCATTACAATAGTGGCATTGAAACATTTGAAGTTGCTAGAATCTCACATCACGACTTCCACATATACACTACGAGCATTCAATGATGCAATATGCTCGATAGTTGGCACAATTGTCCTACCCATCCAAGTGGGACAAAAAACTATACCTACATTGTGCCACATCTTGGAGGGTGAGATGGCCTATAACATCTTGCTGGGTCGGCCATGGATCAAGGACATGAAGTGTGTCCCTTCGATAGCTCATCAGTGCTTAAAGTATACATTTGAAGGGGAGGTGCATGTAGTCCCGACGGACTTAGAACCCTTCAAGTATTGCAATGCGGTGCAAATGATGCCTCAATCGACCCTTCCATCAATGCATTTGGATTTTTAGTTGAATCCATCTAGACATGGTTCGATTTAGTAGGCATCCTCGTTTACAAGTCCATCAAAACCATAGTCGAGTCCATCTTCATCATCTGATCCTTCATCGATGACGCCACCTACGGTGGCCACACAGAATGACAAAGGGAAGAAACCCCTGGAAGAGGCACCGCCATCAGTATCAACTATCTCTACTAAGGAGATGCCTAGCAGAATGGAAGTCGAGGCTCCTAGTCCACCCAACATGGAGTGGACTCCGGAAGAACTTCCATTCCCTCCTCCTCAATCGCCAACAATCACCTTTGAAATGACCAATACGGGCCTGGGGGAGTATCTGGTGTGGAATATTGTAGCAACACCAACACTAGAGTCCATGCAAGACATGGGGAGACCTCGCCTCCCCATCGGTACTATTGTTCCTCTAGGCTACCCGCAGAACCAGACAAACTTTGTGTATGGAGGCCTTGATCATGGTACTAAGCCATGCATGCAAGAGGACAAAGATGAAGAGCCCTTTGTAGAAGATGTCAATTATTTTTCCAACCCAGATTTCGCTTTGAGATATCTTGGCCAATGCAATTGGCATGGATATGGGTTAGGTAGATATGAGCAAGGAGTGTGGGTCCTTTGCCAACCAAGATATCATATGCCATATGACAAATCAGGGGTAGGGTTCAACCACCCTCTACCCTTGGACATCTTGGTAGAGAACATGCAAGGCCTAGGGATAGGCAACAAGGGGGGGTTGGAATTAGATCCATATGCCAACCCTAAAACAACATATACACTGGGGATTTACCTCCCATTATTGACAACCAACCTTGTTGACCGCAACAACCCTTTCCCTTCGCTCAAGAGAGGAGAAATATCGAGAGCTCACTTTCAAGGAGGGTGTAGACAAGGTCAGGAAGGATCTTCAGAAGACGAGTCAGAGTATGAACCAACATCTTATGACCCCTTTGAGTCGGATAGCAATCACTCACAAGTGATCCCCATGGATGATTATCAAGAAAGCCTCTTGACAATGTTCCCTTTGGATGCTCCAATCGAGCAAGTGCCACTTCAAGAAAATTAGGTCCCCCCATGGAGAGCGGAACAACCACAATGGGGCCAGATCAATTTGCTTGAGCAGGACGAGCCATTAATGCCTCAAACAGTTGTCGGAGCCAACGAAGGCCTTTGGATCTCCGACAGTGATTATGAAGATGAAATAGAGATGGCCTATCTTAATCACATGCGACAGATACATCAATAATACCCCTTGGAGATTGACGATGTATTTGAACAACTAAACATAGTACTAGGGCATGAGTGGCATGTAAACCCAACGTAGTGGGACCAAGTGTTGAATCTGCCACTTTGGGCATATAGAGAATACCTTCCTCCTAGAGACCCTATAGCGACATCAGTGTCGAGGGCAGACCCTGTCTTCCTATCCACACATAGGGCCGATCCATTCATGCCAATACCTCCAGATCTAGAAACAGAGCACAGAGAACATACAGAATGTTCGAGTCACCACACCCATGGTAATGGAGACCAAAATCATTTCATCAACATGATCTCCATTGACTTAACCGCCCCCATACATAATCCGGCCGATCCAACACAGTCATTGTATCTAGACATAGATGCCATAGACTGGGATCGCGTCAATTCACCACCATCCCCATCAGAGTATTGGCATTTTGGTGAAATGCTTCATTTCACCCCAAGGCCAACTCAGGATATCTTCCATGCTGAAGAGGAACCCGAGGTTCCCAACGTAGATTTAAACTCAGCAAATGATATCCATTTGATCCCAACTCCACACCATTTGGAGGATGGATCCCACATGTCGATCGAGGAGACGACTGATGTAGACATCGGCTCTGATCCAATGAATCCACAGATTATCAAGCTAGGGGTAAGCTTATCCCCTAAAGAGCAAGACAACTACATTACCCTTCTCAAAGAGAAGAAGGAGGTTTTTGCATGGTCCTACAGAGACATGCCGAGGCTAGATTTGTAGCTAGTCACGCATAATCTAATGCTTGATCCGACAGTCAAGCCAGTTAAGCAAAAACTACGTAAGATGCACCCAAAAATGGCCTTAATGGTCAAAGATGAATTACAAAAGCTATTGGATGCACAGTTTGTCATCTGCATGGATTACCCACCATGGCTGTCCAACATGGTGCCCATCAAAAAGCCCGACGAGAGGATTCGCATATGCACTGATTTTTGAGATCTAAACAAAGCGAGTCCTAAGGATGATTTTCCCTTACCGAGCATCGACGCATTGGTAGATGCTATAGCGGGCCACGAAATTCTTTCCCTCATGGATGGTTTCTCGGGATACAATCAAATTTGTATCAATCCCGAGGACCAACTAAAAATGGCATTCACAATGCCTTGGGGGACATTTTGTTATAAGGTCATGCCCTTTGGCCTTAAAAATGTTGGTGCCACCTACCAACGTGCCATGACATACATCTTCCATGATTACATGCATAAAACTTTGGAAGATTACATGGATGATTTTTTGGCCAAATCTCTTTTGTGCCCAGATCATCTCGATGACTTAAGCAAGATCCTCGATCGCCTCATGGAACATAAAGTCAGACTGAATCCCAAGAAGTGCGTATTTGGCATCACATCTAGAAAACTCTTGGGTTTCATAGTCTCAAAGTGAGGCATCGAGGTGGACCCAAACAAAGTCAAGGCAATCCTTGAAATGCTTCCCCCAACTACCATCAAGCAACTTAGAAGCCTATAGGGAAAGGTCGCATCAATCAAGCACTTCATAGCGTAGCTATCTGACAAGTGCCGACCCATGAATAAATTATTGCATAAAGGGGTAGCATTTCACTGGGATGACGAGTGCCAGTCAGCCTTTGATGACATTAAACAATACTTGGCTTTGCCACCAGTATTGGCACCACCTAGACCAGGAGTGCCATTCTACTTATACATCTCAGCTACTGAGGTGGCACTAGGTGCCATGCTAGCCCAAAAAAATGAACTTCACAAAGAACAGGCTACTTACTATCTTAGCTACACCCTAGTCAGTTATGAACTTAACTATGCATACGTTGAGAAACTCTGCTTGGAAGTGGTGTTTGCTACCAAAAATATATGCCACTACATGTTGAGAAACACTACGTATGTTGTGTCTAAGGAGAATCCATTGCGGTACATGATGAGTCGTACTTATCATAGTAGTCACACGGCGAAATGGATCATGACATAGAGTTTATTGGACAAAAATCCATCAAAGGTCAAGTCATAGCCGATCAACTAGTAGAGGCTCCTCTCAAAGATGATCAACCTCTAACCATAGAACTACCCGATGATGGGGTCTTCCATGTCTCAGAATCACTAGATTCTGATGAGCCTAAGTCACAGGCCGACATAACCCTATTTTTTGATGGTTCTAAATGTGAGCAAGGTGGTGGCATAGGAATCATATTCTTTACACCACAAGGGGCTCCAATGCCTCTGTCATTTAAATTAAACTTCCCATGCACCAACAACAATGTCGAATATGAAGCCTTGCTCATAGGTCTTCAGACAACAATCACCATGAACATCAAACAATTGAACATCTTTGGTGATTCATTGTTAATTGTCAACCAAGTCAAAGGGGTATTCCAATGTAGATGTCCAGTTCTGTAGGCCTACAAAGCCCTTGTGGACAAATTCCTGGAAAAGCTTGAATGGTACGACATCGAGGCACTCCCTCGGTCATCGAATCATTTTACGGACACTATGGCCTCCTTGGGGTCCTTAATATTGCAAGACATTTCTGGTGATATGACAACCATTCAAGTACAAACACTATTGCAATCCGTGATGGAGCATGCAAGATCTGACTTGACACTAGGAATCCACTTGATCCAGATTGAACCATCCCCGGATAAGTTCTCTCGAATCCACGATTGTTTGAACCACACCAACTGGGGGTCCTTGTTCTCCCCTACTCCCCTTAATAGCAACACAATGCTATTCTTACAAGTTCTCTCCCATTCAACTTTTGCTAGGGATGAACTTCAAGAGGGATTGGATGTTCATACCGTCAAGGCTTCTGATTAGTAGAATTGGTATTCACCCATAATGGACTACCTCAAGTTAGGTAATCTCCCACTTGGATTGACGCATGCCACAAAATGATCATTCAAATAGAAAGTGGCTAAACATGTCTTGTTAGGAGACATTTTGTACCATCGTAGCTATGAAGGAATCCTCCTTCATTGCTTGGACTAGCAGGAGTCCACTTGGGTGATCGCCCAAGTGCACGATGGTACGTGTGGTGGCCACTTCAGTGGTATGGCCATCGCAAAGTGCATTCTCCGCATGGGCTATTATTGGCCATCTTTAGAGTGAGATTGTTGCACATATGTAAGGAAGTGCGTGAAATGTCAACACCATGCTAATTTGACACACGTACCTTCCTAGGCCTTGCAGCCGATCCAATCAGCTTGGCCATTTTCATAGTGGGGTTTAGATCTAATCAGAAATATCTCCCCTGCATCATCAGGCCATCACACGTTTATCATAACGGCCACAGAGTACTTCACCAAATGGGTGGAAGCAATTCCGCTTACCTCTATGACTGGACCCCGCATTGTGGAGTTCATTTTACATAACATCATATGTCATTTTGGTATTCCATCCAAGATAATCTCGGATAATGGGACGTCATTCAAGAACAAAGACGTGCGTGCTTTGACCACAAAGTACAAAATTTAGCACAATTTTTTGACACCCTATTATCCGTAGGCAAATGGGCAAGCAGAGGCGTCAAAAAAAATGTTAGTTGCCATCCTCAAAAATATCGTCACAGATAGTCATAAGGATTGGCACATTCAGATCCCACTTGCCCTGTGGGCTTATCGCACTAGCATTCGGACACCCACTAGGGCAACTCCATTTTCGTTGGTGTATGGCTCCAAGGCAGTCATGCCTCTCGAGTTGGAAATTCCTTCCCTACACATATCAATGCAAGAGTTCATCGATGATGACACTGCATGGTAGGCCCGGTTAGACCAGCTTACGTTGCTCGATGAATGACGCGTTAATGCTCTCGAGCATTTACATATCTATCAAGAGCGACTGAAGAAAGCATACAACATGAAAGTTCACCTAAGGGACTTTTAGGTTGGTGACTTGGTCTTAAAATAGAACCAACAGAACTCTAACTTGTCACCCCATCTAAGGGACAAGTTCATGGCAAACTGGTTAGGTCCCTATGTAATCGACAGTAAAATAGGACCTGGAATGTACCGGCTAGCCTCTCTTGATGGAATCAAGGAACTAGAACCCTTGAACATCAGTCATTTGTGGCCATTCCATATCTAAAAGAGCCATAGCCCAAACCAAAATGCTCCAAGGATTCCCATAATCACTTGGTCAATCCCAAAATGCTCCAAGGATTCCCACAATCGCTTGATCAACCCCAAAATGCCCCAAAGGTCCCCATTAACCCTTTGGTCAAACCAAAATCTTGAGGATTTTGTAAATCCCAAAAGGCTAAGGATTCTATAATTTGTTCAAATGGTTTCTTCAATAGATTAACTTGGTCAATCCCAAAGGCTCCAAGGATTCCTATAATCGTTGGTCAATCCCAAAATGCTCCAAGGATTCCCATAATCACTTGGTCAATCCCAAAAGCTCCAAGGATTCCTGATAATCACTTGGTCAATCCCAAAATGCTCTAAGGATTCCTATAATCGCTTGGTTAATCCCAAAATGCTCCAAGGATTCCTATAATCGCTTGGTCAATCCCAAAATGCTCCAAGGATTCCTATAATCTCTTGGTCAATCCCAAAATGCTCTAAGGATTCCCACAATCTCTTGGTCCATCCTAAAAAGTGCCAAGGATTCCCACAATCGCTTGGTCAATCCCAAAATGCTCCAAGGATTCCTATAATCGCTTGGTCAATCCCAAAATGCTCCAAGGATTTCGATAATCACTTGGTCAATCCCAAAATGCTCCAAGGATTCCCACAATCGCTTGGTCAATCCCAAAATGCCCCAAAGGTGCCCATTATACCTTTGGTCAAACCAAAGGCTCCAAGGATTCCTATAATCGCTTGGTCAATCCCAAAATGCTCCAAGGATTCCCATAATCGCTTGGTCAATCCCAAAATGCTCCAAGGATTCCCATAATCGCTTGGTCAATCCCAAAATGCTCCAAGGATTCCCATAATCGCTTGGTCAATCCCAAAATGCTCCAAGGATTCCCACAATCGCTTGGTCAACCCTAAAATGCCCCAAAGGTGCCCATTATCCCTTTGGTCAAACCAAAAGCTCCAAGGGTTCCCACAATCGCTTGGTCAAAAATAAGAAAATTCAAAAACAATAAAATCATCAAAAATAACAAAAATTTGCATCTCATTTCCATGCATGCTCAAAATCATCACAACAATAAAGAGCTCTTTTTGCATCTCACCTCCATACCCACAAAAAAAATCAATCCCTCAAAAACACAATAATATATAGTTGCATTAGGCATCACATCCATACATTGCATATTTGTGGTCATATAGGTCAAAGGCACCATAGACTGTAATTACTCCGCCAATCCATCTTGTTCCACATTTCTCCATTTTTGTAAATAGTCCATCAAAAATAAACGCCATTCACATCATTTCACCATATCATAGTCAGTTTTCTTCTAATGTATCTAGAATTTTTGTCATTCAGCTATCATTAGCTTTCTAGCCAAGTACTATACAAAGTCAGACAGATTTTACAAAGGTAGAGTTCTACTTGGATCACACCTTGTTACGTAGCATCCCAACACAAAGTAAAAACACACATAAAAATTCCCAAGTTGTGTGAATGAAAGATGAACCCTGCAAAGCAATCCATGTCACCATAAGTGAAATGACTATCTTGCTCATCCCCCTATGCGAATGACCCCAAGAATACTGAGAGTTGGCAAAAGGACAAGCATCTTCCCTACCCAATTCCCCAAGAATCCCAAGTTCTCAAAAAGTTGCAAACATCATAAAATTTTGCAAAATTCAAAACTCCAAAAATTTGACATCACCACCAAAGTGCATACATCAAAAGGAACATACAATAGTGATTCTCATCACTCAAAATTCAAATCCCTTGCTCAAAAGAAAAAAATATAAAAATAAACAGCGATTTTTATCACTATAAAAGAGCAAGTATCCCAATATAATTAAAGAAAATAAGGGATTCAAACTTGAATCCCTAGAACTCTTAGCATTTAGAAGGTCATGAAGTAAACCTCAATACCGGTTTGGTGGATAGCCTATCGGTCACTGGTGGTAAACCTCCCGCATGATGATATATCTGTCACATTAACTCGTGTACAGATCAATGTTTGCATGTGGATGAGCTAGCTTATGGTATCCTAGATAGCACCACAAATTAATCTGACTAAATACAACAAAGGAAGTTAGTGGAGCTAATTAGGTGATCCTCAGTACAGGTTTGGTTGACAGCCTATCTGGTACTAGAGGTATCCTGACAAATACCACATAAACTAACTCAATTGCACACATAGGGATGTGAAATAACTTGGTCAAAGACAAGTCCGATTCATACCTTGTTCAAAAGTCTTGTAAGATAAAGTACAGTCATGGCTAGTTAGTTAAAACATCTGAGTCTCAAAAAACCTTAAAATACATTTTAAACCAACTAATATCTTTCATCCTTGCATCGCCATCGAAAAATACAAAAACACATGTATACATGAAAAGTCATTTACCACAGCAATCGCCTAGGACAAAAAGCCATAAATTTCTAAACAGTCTATGGTGCCCTCGCCAAACAACACAAATTCAATTCATCCATTACATTTGCATATCCTAAAAATTAGAAACATTTGCATTCATCATAACATATGCATCCATCAATATCAATTAACATGCATACATACACATTCAACAATCATTGAGCATAACATCAAATGCCGACATGTGTATAAATAAAATAAAGTCATCTGTATATATATCATCAAAAATGCCCGTAGGCTACAATAACCGGTCATCCGACCCCGCAAAAGCCAAAACCTCAAAAACCCCAAAGCCTAGGGCGTCGACCACCATGATCACGCAGGATCGGTGCGATGGGAACTACCCCCCATGGTGTGGGTCCTATGGGACACCTCAAGGTGACTACTACTAGCCCTCACATCACACCTACTAGAGCCTCCCTCATCTAGTCGCCTGCATCGAGAGGATGATGACTTCTCAGTATCATTCCCTCTTGAGCGGTGCGATGATCCACCTCTGCTAAACGCAGGGACCCACCCATCGAGGTGGCTAATATCCGCCTCCAGATCCAACCGATGCCACACCAAGTCCATCTCTCATTGACGATACATAGCCAAATTCTCATCATGTTGCACCAATGCCCTCTCCCTCTTCGCCAGCTGCATCCGTAGGAGATCCCTCTCTCATGTAGCATCGGTATCCCCATCCTATCAGAGGTACGTAGCCCATGCATTCTCCCACTCTGCTAGCTGTGTTAGCAAGAGATCCTTCTCCTGTAGTGCATCCCCCAGCTCCTCGTTGCACCTCCGTAGTAGCACCTCCAATCGTGCATTCTCAACACGTAACCCTACCTCCATGTCCTTCGAGACTACCTGAGGCATTGGCATCTCTAGAATAGCAGCCTGCTCTGGCTCCTACTGCTCTGAGAAGTCCTACATCTTTGACTGATCTAAAACCCTAAAATCCTCCCCCATAAAATCATACTCCTCTACCATATCCGCATCCTCCAGCAGAACCCCCCAACCCTCACCTGATGCCTCTGCACCCTCATCACCTGCTGTTGATGCCTCAACACCTCCCAGTGGTCCCTCTCCCCGCCATCACCATAGTGTCCACCATTGGTCATACTCCATGGTAGTCCCGACGTCGTCCACATCCGGGACGTCGATCACCGCATCTGAATCCTCACCAAGTGGCGCAATGACTAGCCAGTCCAGAGTCCTCTTGTCCCCTTGACATCGATAGACCACGGGCTCACCAGGAAACCCTTGCCGCACCCCAAACTATCATGTCACCCGGCTATAAGGGAAGAACTCCTGCTCGGTCCCATGTCGCCCAATCAGCCACCGCCCCCTACGTACCCACCAACTAGACAATCCTAGTAGGGGTGCCAGAACACTTCCCCTGGAGTAATCCGAGCGAAGGCATCTGCATAGTGCCCTACGACACCTGCCCACCATCGAATCTATCCCTGCTCCTCAGACCGCCACCACAGAGCCATGTAACCTATATCCCTATCCACCATCTCCGCCCGAGTAGTCCACGATAACCCCATCGACCTCTCCATCGCTATGTGCTGCCAAGCCCAGCTCTGCAATAGATAGTTGTAGCCAATCCCCTTTCACATCTAGTAGAGGACCTCGTACAACTCACCATAGAGTTGTGCCAGCAGTGTATGTCCCCACCTCATAATCAAGGGCTCATGTGTCGAACACTCCACCAGCCGACAGACCACATCCAACAGGTTCCATGGGAACCTCACATCTGACGAGTCAGGTAGCAGCATGTTGGAAATGAGGCCCATAAGTATTGCGTGCCTCACTCCCAACACCCCCTTCAACAGCCACCATCATACCAAAATCCCACCAATATGGCAGTCGCCCTCTACCCTCTCCATTGGGCTATCCACACCCACCTCCTCCCCATGCCCAAAGCATCGTGTTAGTACTGTTGTTCGCTGATCACGTGGCATCATCTTGATCGAAAATCCATCTATCGGAATTCATAGAATCTGATAGACATCCTCCAAGGTCATTGTCATCTCCCCTATTGGGAGATGGAAGGTGTTGGTCCGAGGATCCCACAAGTTGATCAGGGTCATCAGATAGGCCCGATCCCCGACCACAGGCTCCAGCTAAGTCACCTATTGAGCCCAAGGGCATCAAGCCACTCCTAGTCAGCCAAAGTCAGCGCCTCCCATGCTTTAGTAAAAATAGTAGGCACACGGTACCGACTCTTCACAACCTGCAAAAGAAAACAACACAAAAACATTAAAATCATGAAAAACTATACAACAGTAACATGAATATACAACAATGCATAAAACAATGTACAGCTAAAAACAACAAAATTCACAAAAATTCAAAACATTCACAGTTTGTCAGTCTTAGGGTTTCTGTACTCTAAGTTTAAAACTGATAGACAAAATAAAAAACAAAAAAAAAATTTCAAATACAGTTTGTCAGTCTTAGGGTTTCTGTACTCTAAGTTTAAAACTGACAGACAAAATAAAAAACAAAAAAACAATTTTCAAATACAGTTTGTCAGTCTTAGGGTTTCTGTACTCTAAGTTTAAAATTGATAGACAAAATAAAAAATAAAAAACAATTTTCAAATACAGTTTGTCAGTCTTAGGGTTTCTGTACTCTAAGTTTAAAACTGACAGAAAAAATAAAAAACAAAAAACAATTTTCAAATACAGTTTGTCAGTCTTAGGGTCTTTTGTACTCTAAGTTTAAAACTGACAGACAAAGGGAAAACAAACAAAACAAAATTAACATGATAGTTTTTTTACCTAGGGTTTTCAATCAAGTTTTAAACTGAAAAATTCAACCTAAAAAACTAGGGTTTCGCGGTCAGTTTATCCCAAGGTTTTCATGTAAAAAAAACATCACAAAAAACAAAATTTTCTTTAATTAGGGCTTTCATTTTTAATTCAAACTACAAAAGGAACAATAAATAAATTGCGGTATTAAAAACTGTAACAACACAACACAAGCAATAACGAGGAGGATCACTTACTGGTCTCGCTTCGGCTCTGCCGCTCGATCCGGTTCATGAACTCATGATGTCGGGAGAAATTCAGCAGTGCTTCACTTCACAGAATTGACCTCCTCCTCCTCAGAGCTCCAAATCGCCAGGAAAAACAAATGCAAATGAGCCCAAAACTCAGTTTTGGCCTTTAAATAGGATTTTTGAGCCTATAATCGTTCCCCCTAGGGATGAGCGCTCTATATAGTGCTTGTCCCACCCTAGGACGAATACTCAAATGGTATTCATCCCACCCAGGAACGAATAAAGAGAAAAAATTTCAAAAAATAGCAAAAACTGCACAAAAATGCACCAAAACAAGCAATAGAATTTTCTGAGAGTGCTTTTGCACTTGACATTTCGGGCATGCAAAACTGACATTGGAGTCACAAATTGGCACTATCCTACTCCCTAAGAAGGCTACCATAGCCGGACCGCTCCACGGGAAGACAAATTTTTGCCAATTTTAGCTCCAAAGCGCATCACAAAAAGGGTTAGCACCCACCAAAAATAGGTCTAAATGTCGAAAAAATGCACACACATTCAACGATAAACATCTGAAGGCACCCTTACACAAGTCATATTGGGTCAAGTGACTCATTGCTTTTCTCATGTAGGTCATTCCCTCATCGATTCGTCGCTTGAGGGGGTAGTCACACTTAGTCACCAATCAACAAATACACACCCAATCAAGGAAATGGCATGCATTCAAAGAATCATTGACAAAGACAATCACACTCCTGCTTGGGGCAACAATCAAGCAATAATCACAAGCTGATCAAACACTTGGCATTCGTGAATCATGAACTCAAGGTTCCCACGGACAAAAGGTTGCGCCCTTTGCCTATTCATGACTGATCAATGTCCAAGATCAAGTAACACCTCACCGAAAAAGGTTAACACTTGAATTGAGTTCCTTCGCTCGTCAGAAGAAAGGATTCAAGAATGCATGCCCTTTCCATACTTGGGGCATCAAAGGTTGGATAGGTTACTGAGAAGCCCTAATCATTAGTGCTTTGGTTATCTATTTTTGCTCAACACTGCGCCACGCACAACGCTTCCCAAAAAGGGGCATCTATAGACACCAAAATAGCACCAATCCGATTATGTGACTGCAAACACTGATCGCATTGACACACACAACCCTAAGGGAAGCCCCCAGAGGTTAAATAGTGGTCCTAACCACTCACACAATAGTTTTGGAAGGTCAGAGGTCAATTTGGCACCTTTAGGCACTCTGCTCCATACTCATTCCACCTAGGGACAATTACAAACTGGTACTCGCCCCACCCAGGGACGATTAGCAGTATTCACCCCAGGGTGGGGCGAATAGTAGGTTTGATGGGTAAAAAGTCAAATCTTGACAAATGGCAGCTCAGATCCACCACTTAAGTCTTCCTTCATTGCATGGGAGTGTGAGTGAGCATTTTCAAGTGTTAGAGGCAATTACAAGGGCAGTCATGAAGCCCCTAATCAGGGAGGAATCTTCCCACCCTGGGAAGGCATGATTGCCAAGTGGCGCCTTTGCATGCTCATCCAAAGAGACCATCAGGTCTATAAAATGGTGAGTCTTCTCACCCCAAAAAATAGAGAGAAGGAGCATTTTGAAGCAATGAAGTGTTGTATTTTTACTTTCACACCCACACCCTTTTGAGTTGTGCCTTTCACATCCTTGATCTCTTTTGGAAAGGAGGTCATAGGGTGGTTATTGGAAGCACAAATCCGGAACCAAAACTCGACATTTGGCCACAATATCCCACCAAATTTATTGACAATACCCCACAAGAGGTTTTGGACCCATCCCAAGTGGATTGGTGCCGAAATCGGGCCCCAAACGGTGGGCGGCCTACCCCCGGGCGCCCCCACACTGCTATAGTCCTAATCGCCTCGCCCCGGAGCGATTGGAAATTTGTGGCAGATTTCCTTTCTGTTATTTTTGCATTTAATTCTATGTTGCTTAGATAGGTTGTCATTCAAATTTCACATCGTTTTGAGCATTTTTGATCATGTTTCTATTATTTCTCACTTTTGCTAACATGTAGGTAGCATCATCAAATTCTCGGTGATAGAGGCCAAATTGGGAAAATCTGACCATTTGGGTCTTCCCAAAATACCCCCAATTAGCTAATCCCCAACTTTGCAGGTGATTTGGAGCTTCTCGGATGTGACATTTGGGACAGTGCCTTTTGACGTTTTGTTGCAGGTCTATTCGTCCCGCCCCGGAGCGAATACAAATATGTGGTGAATTTTTTGACTGTTCCATTTGCAATGTTTTCCTTGTGATGTTGTGATGTCCTTGTCAAATTTTTAGTTCATTTGGATCTATTTTAGTTATCATTTTATTTATATCTTGCATGCACTAATCGAAGGCATGGGGATTGCATGTTTTATTTCATCTACAGGTGCTACTGACTGTTTCTTGTTTCCTTGAATGCAGGATCTGGACATTAGAGGAGTAGTAATGAGTCACAAGCGGCGACGATGTTTGGTACTCCCATTTTACATGTGGGCACACGAAAGAAGGAATATCATCAATGGGTGTAACAAGAATACATATTTAACGCTCCTAGCCCTTAGAAGAGGAGGAGGTAAATTATAACCGAGTTCTAAAACATATCAATAAAAAGAGCTGTCTTCCTTATTGGATTTTTGTTTCGTTTTGATTCGTTCATGCTTTCCCTCCTTTCATGCACTTTCAATTCATAGGATTTAATGTTAAGTTTAGTTCCGTTTGCATCGCACTTGGAGTTTCCTTTTTGCTTTCGTATCCTCATTCTTTCAAATAGGCTCATTAGATAAAATTGTAACAACACAATCAAGTAATAAAGAAAAAAATGAGGAAATCACCATCGCACTAGAACAAAGGTATATTTGACAAAGAAGCTATGCAAAAGTACATAAAATCAACAAAATGAGTTGCTACAATTCTTGGCTAAAGCCAAATATAATGTAAAAAAATATGGTTTGAAGGCCATAGAACTTAGTAACTATGTTTCCAAGTTGCAAGATGAATGAGCTATTCTTCAAGTGCAAATTCAAGATCTCCAAAAGTAAGACTAGTCAAATAAGGGAAATTGAAACGAGTTGGTAGGGACACTGACTAATTTAAATGGGAGGGTATATGTAGGCAACAAATCCACCTCCTAAAATAAGAAGAAATGGCAGTGCATAAGGAAGGGATTTGCACAATTTTGAGTAATTATACAATTTGGAGTAAACGTACAATGTAGGGTTTGGCTAAATGTACAATGTAGAGAATTAAATAATTAAATTTAAAATGTAATAAAATATGCATGAAATATAATTTGATAAAAAATAAATTAGAACCTTAGTAAAATTCAATATATTTGCTAATTTGAGAAGTTGCAGGTGGTAGTTGTTATCTTTTGATGAGTATATGATATAGGAAATGCAACCACAAGATGCAAGATAAGAAAGCTATGCTATCTATATAATAATGACACTATAATATACATTAAAAAAAGAAATAAAATTTTGCAATAACTCATAAATATAAAATTAATCAAAGCTCACAAAAATAGTACAATGCAGTATAATGGAGGACATGAACACTCCATAAACTATTTTAAAGGAACTACATTGTATCAAACTATCAATATATACTATGCACTCTCTATATTCTCTCCTCTCACATTTCACTCACTATAAGATATTTATATAGGAATATAAGGTCCTTGGACCTTACTTTACCTTTGAATATATCTTATGATTCATGTACATGTGGAATACATGCACATTTACATCATTGCACATTCTAATACTTGTGCATTTATTACATGTTGAAGTAACTACTTAAATTTACTCTAAAGTAAACTCCTACTCTAGTAATGTACCAAAGGTGGTACATTGATATGTATCCAATAATGTAATATATTCTCTAACACCCCCCTATATTACATTATTTGGGTATTGAAGACTTTAGTATTCAATAAGGATATTCAATCTGGTTTTGGAGTTTGTGTTCTCCTTCTCTACTTTCTATATCATATTCAATCAAGTAGTTAGTGTCTTCATAAAATAATATCATTTCTATGAGAGATTTAACTTTATGTTCATTATTTGGTTCTTCCAGTTCTTTAATTTCTTGAATCCTTTGAGCTAGATGTCCTTTCTGATTCCCTTATCGATATTCCAATTGAGGGTAATTGTATGGATGCTAAAACTATTGTTGATGAGGATTATTTTGAGTTTGATATTGCCTTTGTTGGAATTTCCTATTTTTTGGGCTTCCATAGTGTGTTTGATTTCCCTAATTCTGATTTCTAGTATTGAATCTGCAATAATTAGTGCTATGTCCTTTACTCCTACATAAATGAAAATATCTATTATTCATTTGTCTTTGTCCTTTTGAGTATGAAGCAAAATTTCCTTGAGGATTATATTTTGAAATTAATGCATTGTTAGTCATTTCATATTTAATTTTATTTTCCACCTCATATTCTTGAAGAATATTGACTAAATCATTAAAAAATGTATCTTTACTTAGGATTTGTAACGATGTAACCAAATTCTTGTAACTATCTGGAAGAGCTCTCATAGTTACTTTAACTAGAAACTTGTCTTCAATATTTTTCCTAAGGTTAATAATTTTCCATTTATATCTGCTACCTTCCTTAGTAATAATTCTATACTTTCATAACTATTCATTTTCAATGAATGCAACTAAGTTTGAAGATTTAAGATAGTGGTTTTATTTTTCCTTTCAAATATTTTAGATAAGGTTTTCGTAGATGTTCCAACTGAACTAATGTAAGGTTGTATTTCATCTATAATGGAAAAATTTATTATCATTAATGCTTTTGCATCACTTTTTTAAAATTTTGAATCTTTATATCACCTGTAGTAGGTTTAGTTGTTGTTCCTTTGACAATCTCCCCAGTGATTAGAATATACTATAATCTTGGTAATAGTTCATATTTTGATTTTATTTGGAAATGATAAGTATCAACTCCTATATCACCTTATTTCTCCTATGAACTATGCACTTATCAATTTGATGGAGTTATCAATGGTTGGATTTCTTTTATCCCTTTGATGTAACTATGAGACAAGAATGTACAATAATTTCCAACTCAATTAACCAAGCAATAATTTTCCTCCTCTATCCTTCAATTTTTCAAAGTTTTAATTTTCTAAATTCTAAATTATTAACTTTTTATGTGGAACTCCTTATATCTCTGTAATTTTAGAATTTAGAAGATAATAATATTTGCAAACTAATATTTTAATTATCCAATGTTGAAAAACCTTATATATCCTACTATGAATATTTGAAAATATTATAATATATATGTAATTCAACTAATGTACCTTGAAATGTCACTTGAAGGTATAAACTTGGTTTATAATTCACTAATGCTTGGTTAATTTGTACTGTTCCAATGCAATAGTAAATTTAATTTCATAAGGTTCACCTTATAACTCCTTTTAAACTTAATAAAATCAAGTAATTAATTTGAAGTATTACGTTTATAATTTGGATAGGATATACCTCTATCTTCTCTCTTCCAACATATCCTTTGAGTGTTGTATTTTTTGAACGATGGTGAGCATTCAATGCTCTTCTTTTAGTGGAATTTGACCTCCCTATGTATAAGTGCTTAATTTTTGGCTAAATATATGCTTCCCTCTATGAGTGCTCCTTTTATGGTAGCTGTAAATGTGCTTCTACCTTCTTGATGTGTATGCCAAGTGGCGTGAGGTATTACCAATAACCTTTAGCCTCCTCCATGAGTGGCATTTAGGTAAATGAGATGTTACTGCAGTTGTAGGTTCTCTCCTCTCTTTTATGAGCGTTACTATGATTGCTGGTGCACTCCTCTTGAGCGTTACTCTAATGGCTAGTGCTCTCTTGGATGGGCGTTACTCTAATGGATGGCACTCTCTTCAACAAGTGTTAATCTAATGAGTACCTATTTTCAAGTGCTAGAATTATGGCTATGATGGAATATATTAACAAGTTGAGCACCTTTATATTGACTGTTGGAGATAAAAGGGTAAATATACCCTTTATGCCAAGTGGTACAATATTTTTTCCACCTTTAGAAAAAATGTAGATATCTCTCTTGCATGCATAATCTCTTCAATGTACCAAAAATAACCTTAAGGCTTTCTCAATTCCTATTCTTACCAATCATTTGCAAGCTTGCTTGGCTCCTTTGACAATAAATGATTTCTCCTTATTGCATATTGTTATATCAATGATGATGATGTCTTTCAAGGTTGGCTCTAGCTATGACTATCCTAGGGTATTGGAATAAATATTCTATGGTTCTTCAATGGTAGATTTTAGTGCTTTTGCTTGGATAGCATCTCCAGGATATTGAACCTTTGTTTTCTCCCTTGTACCTTATTCATTTACATTTATTGTATGCTATCATTGGATTTATCTTTTACGTAGATTTCAATAGTCTCTTGACATAGATAGTTTGTTCTATCTCATATGTGTATACCTTGTGATATAATGACTTGTAGATATATATATCTTGTGCTATGATAGCTCCTTTATGTAGAAACATTGTGTTGCAGGTTGATGCTATCATAGGTATTGAATATAATAATGAAAATGATGTATTTAGACATCTTGAAACCCAGCTTTGTGAGACCCTTTGTTGGATATCTATGCTTTGGATACTGCACTTTGCTACTTGTTATAGTGTATTTAAGACACTCTTTCTTGTCTTTATTTGCCATATTTTAAAGGATAAAACATATGCCAATGTAATGCAAACACATTTGCAATAGATAGGGTTAAGTCTCTTATTTTGCACTAAAGTTATACGTCTCCTATTTGAGCTATTCCTTGATTGTTAGATATGGTGGCTCTCTACTCTAAACCTTGAGAGTAAATATTAGTGTATTGTTGCCTTCCTTACTAGACAACACTAACCTCTAAATTATTATCTTGGATAACTTAGTAACAATGAATCCAAGGGCTTAATCATGTAACTAATATACTATTTTAGAGGTTTAACTTTCCACTAATTTTTATTGCAACTAAAATACGTAGTGCACCTTAATATTTTTTTAAGAACAATTAGTATAGTGAAATATTGATCTCACTTTATCACTCCTGTAAAAGAACTCTCAAAGTAAGATGCATCAATAATAACTCTTAAATGCACTATAATCTCTGCAAATTTCACTTAGGAGTAAGGTCTTCTTTCTTCCACTTAAAAATAAGGAATATGATATTTTTCTTTCTATCAAAATATGTCTAACTCCTATTTTAATGTGCAAGTATTAACCTTAAAATAAACTATCTTTTGCACCCCATTGAAGACTATAATATGCAACCTTATCTTTGCAACTTTTAAATCTAATATGGTGCTTAACAAATCTTAATAATTAACCAAAAATTTAAAGTTCAACTAATGAACCTTTTGCACCAAATTTGCTTTCCTTAATGAACTTTGTATATGAAGTATTGCAAGGTGATTAGATTCACCTTATTTCTACATTTTACTAGATGAATTTGTAGCTCTTATTTTATTGTACAAAATAGCTTCACAACACACCAATTTGCAGCTTTGTACCTTCTTATTGCTTGTTGCCTAGTACTATAGTTTGGTGGCTCCAACTTTCATGATGTATCATGGAAATGTGAAACATAGCAACTATTGATGCTGCCTAAGTTGTTGCTTTCTTGATGCCCCCAAATCTAAAAATTATATATTTCAAAGTAGTCAATATCTTCACTGAAATGTTGTTTATTGAATCTCAAAAAAATTGTAGGGAACTCTATATCATAATTGAGATTATTTCTTCAAGAACCCTTCATTTTTCTATTATAGAAACCAATAGATATCCTTTCTTTGAATGAGAATTCTAGCCTTAAAAGGTAGTCTTCAAACCTCTTAAGTTTACTAGTAATATCTAGATTGTTTCTCCTTAAACATCCTCATCAAATTGTAACTTCAATCAATGCCTTCTTATTAATAATATAAAAGTCTTGAGGTCTTCAGCAATCTCCTCTAAAATTTGGCAAAATTCTTACCAAATTCTTCTCTCTGGGGCATGTTGTTGGATGGAAAAAATTATCCCAAGTTCTTCCTTTATTAGTAACTTCTTCTTAGTGGTAAATTCATCCAATGAGTTCTCCTAGGAAATTATTTAATGGCCTTCTCTAATTCTCCTTCAATGAGGCTCTCCAAATATTCTCCTTCTTTATCCTTGATATCTCTTCTCTAGGGTCTTCACCCTTGTAGTTTCTCTGGTCTTCTCAATGAGACCTTTTATTCAACCTTCTATTGTGAAATTTTGGCAATGATATCTCCCTATAAGATATCTAAAACTTGTTGCTTCAGGAACATGAATTTTTCTACTCCTCTATATCTTCCAAAACTATAAGTTATTCAATGGAATATCTTGGTATTTTCAGCTTTTCAATTTGATTTATTCTACTCCTTTAGGGTGAAGTATTCAATCTTCAATGGATATCACCAATATCCTATCTTCACCAGGACTTTTCTTTGGAGTCTCTTCACTAGGACTCTTCTCTAGAGTCTCTTCAATCTGCTACATGCAGTCTTCAATGGAGATCACTAACCTCTAATCTTCTATTGGACTCTTCTCTGAAATATATTCCTAAAATTTACAACAAGGCTCCAATGGCATTTTCTTTTTCTCTAGCCATAGGAGCATTTTATGCAATCTCTAGAAATGAGACCTTTTCTTCAGGCCTCCAAATATTTATTCTTTAATTTGTTGCTTCTTGTACTAGATTAATTCTAAAGAAGATATTCTTCCTAGCTCTTTTGTAGGAATATTTCCAACTTCATTTGAATCTCTTTTTCCTTGCAACAATGTATTAGAATTTTAATAGAAGAAATTACAAATATAAAGAATCAATCCTCACTAGTTGATTTGTCAATCTAGTGGAATTTATGTTGAGTCCTAGTCTTCATGAGTTTTTCTACAATTTTGTGGAAAGTATATAGCGAAATGCAATCTCAATTTTTTTGTAAATGACATTTCTAGATTTATCTCGATCTTACTTGTGGCTCTTACTATTTACTATCAATATATCATGTGCTCTGATACCACTATTATTTTTTTATGACTATATGATATAGGAAATGCAACCACAATATGCAATATAATCAAGCTATGCTATCTATATAATAATGATACTATAATATGTAGAAAAATAAAGAGATAAACTTCTACAATAACTCATAAATGTACCATTAATGAAAGCTCACAAAAATACTACAATGTAGTATAATGGAGGATATGAACACTCTATAAACTGTTTTAAAGGAACTACATTGTATCACACTACCACTATATACTATGCACTCTCTATATTCTCTCCATTCACTTTTCACTCACTATAAGGCCTTTATATAGGAAGATAAGTTCCTTGGTCCTTACTCTACCTTT
Organism: Wollemia nobilis; assembly: GCA_028583015.1. NCBI lineage: Eukaryota > Viridiplantae > Streptophyta > Pinopsida > Araucariales > Araucariaceae > Wollemia > Wollemia nobilis. Next base: position 78,146 of record JAQPPZ010002691.1, on the reverse strand, counting down.
GAATCTATCCTATGACTCATGTACATGTGGACAACATGCACATTTACATAATTGCACATTCTAAAACTTGTGCATTTATTACATGTTGAAGTAACTACATAACTTTATTTTAATGTAATCCTACTCTAGTAATGTACCAAATGTGGTTCATTGATATGTACCCAATAATGTAATATATTCTCTAGTAGTAGTTATGGATAATGCATTGTCTCATGGAAAATTTTAGAATAGCCTAGAAAAGTATTATAATCACCTCCATGCACATTTTGTAGGTTGTTGATAATGGTTTGTAATGTCAATAGTAGTTCATGGTTATACATTGATAATTATTCATGTGTGTTATATGATTACTGTGTACAACTGCTCATTGAGAAGATTATCCATAGTTGTTCATTGTGGTAGAATTTTAATTGTTCATACTATATATGTTGCAAATATGGTAATGGAGAAAAGTGATGTTTTCGTAACACACAAAATTCATTGTGTGTGATTGTATAATTTATGTGTAAATTAGCCACAAGAAATATAAATGCCTATTGACTAAAATATGTGTATGCATAGGATAAGAATGGAACATATGTGCAATCAGGGTGTTATTTGTAGAGTTGTTGGTTATTGTAATTATTGATATCCATGTTGGTATATATACAGATCCAAAATATGTATAGTTGGATAAGTGATGTTATTGGAGATGTACAATGAGGGTAGAAAAAATTCACTATTAATTATGATCATTGGCCATAGTATTTCTAGAAATGATAGAAAATCAAAAGTTATATAATTAGACCAGTTAACATATTGAGGATTTACTAAATTGTACAGTTAGTGACCTAACTATAAAGTTGATAGGTTACCCCATGTCTTAAGCATTAATTCATAATTATACGGTTTCCTTGTTTACATAGTAAAACTTAAGTTAACTTGGAAAAATATATCATATCCCCTCCCTCATTGGAATACCACAACTCATGCTACACTTCCATGAGTTACATGATCACCCATGCGGTCGTTCACCTTCCATGAGCTACAAAGTGCATAATAATATGACAATATTCCTTGATGGTTATATGTGACAATATTCCCTAATGGTTACATATATGATTCTATGATATTATTCTGCCACATATTTTCAATTTTACATGTGCCCTTCCTTACTAAAGACTAATGGTTACATAAGTAACGTTTATATAATAATGGTCCACATTAACCAATAATTTATTTATGGCTCAATACAATATTAATTTATTAAATACCTATCTTGGTACCTAGCATTTCCTTTGAATAAATCCCTCTAAATATTTTTCTTTTTTAGGAAATAAATACCTCCTTTCAATATTTTATTCTAACTTCCTTTTCTTTATTAAATAAATAAATCTCTTTCAAAATAGTCTTTTAATTTTTTTTATCTAACTTAATAATAGCACTTAATTTTTAAAAATCAGGCTCCAAGAACTAAATTTGAATCCTTAAGTTTTAATATTTTCTTACATGCTCAAAAAAAATTAAAGGGCATGGATTATTAAGATGTGTTTTTCCTACTTAACTTATTGCTTCTATTTTCAAAACTTGGTCAAACTTGATTCTTTTGTTTCAAAAATTTGGTAAATAATTTACCGCTTATGTTTCAAACTTGCCAATAGTATTCTCTATTACATGCCTATATGGTTTAAACTTACTTCTAACATCTAATGTTGGCATAAAATTTGGATTTCAAGGAAATATCTCATTGACTACATTCTCTCAAGATACATTTAACATTATATATCAAAATTTATTGGATTATTCTATTTAAATTGCTTAGGACACTTGTATTTAGAGTGAAAAAGATGATAGTAGAAGAAAGAAAGAAATATTCAGGATAATAGCTTCCTTGTCTGGACATATGAATAATCATAGAATTTATTAGATCAGGCCATATTTTAAACACCTTATAATACCACCTCAGGACCCTTTAAGCAACAAAAATTAACACAAGGTTGACAAATAAATTCTAAGGCTATAACATTTCAACTAGAAGACTTCCACAGGCTTACACTATCATAATGAGAGAATAAATCTTAGAGTTGAATTAGAAATTTTCATGGAAAAAATAGCCCATTATTTATATGCATAGGTGTGAGAGATAATGGATGAAATGATTGAATCTATTTCTAAAGTGTAGATATATTAGAGTCCTGCTCTAATACACTGTTTAAAAAATGGGCTATAATCAATGTTTAAATCTTAGTGTAAGATTAAATACTTTATCAATATATCAAGAAAGAATGATAAAATTATTTTATAAAATTTATAGATAACATTTCATACAAGAATGCATCTCACATATTCACCCCATGACTAAAATGAATAAACACTCTATATTCATGTGGATGATATAAGTCTACAAAGCATTACAATACTAAATTATGCAATGCAATTTGATACTTGTAATCTCACCTATCATCTCTACATGTATCCATTACATAGATTCTATTGATGTTTCATCTACTATTCTCTCTTCATATCCTCTCAAACTCAAAAGAGATACAAATATTTATACATATCATAGGAGAAATATTTTATTAACCTTCTAATAATGACAAAATCTAATGATTACATTAAACCAAATATTTATAGGATATTTATAAAGTATGTAAAATATACCAAATAATGTACTATCCTCTAATAGTCCCTACTCCCTAACCCTCTCTCTACTTCTTAAGACACAATTGCATCCTACCATATATTTAGCGGGTATATTTCTTATTACATCATCACGACCTTCCTAGCATACACTACATATAGGATGGCAATGAGATCTACCAATTGATATCTCTCCTCCTACAAGGATGCCACCTATTGCTCATATGTCTATTAAAGCATGACTATTTATCTTTGTTGCTCCATATTCTACACCTCCCTGATTACCTCCCAAGCATCTATATTAGCCCTATATGTCATTAACACACCCTCTTAAATCCCTATATGTCACCTCAAATCATATTGCTTTGCATATATTGTAGCATAAGATATTTTGCTAGTACTAGCCTCATTTTTCACTCTCATAAGTGGGGACAATGCAAAAAGGGATGTAAATAATAATGGCACCCTTATTGATGCCCCATATGCAACATTCTATACAATTATACACCTCCTTAAAGTGTTTCATTAGTGCCTCTATAAAATTGATATCGCTCACCATAAGTGCTTGTTGGTCATGCCTTTGTCATTATGACCATCTAGGGTCAAAACTAGCAGTATCATTGTCATGATTTTGAATCCATTACAACATTATCTTACCCTTGATCAACTATCTCTATGTCACCTACATTATCTATGGGATGATTGTTAGGATTTGATATATTTCCAAACCCTCTCTCCCTTACGAATTGCTATAATTAGATAGGTCCTTACATTGGGATGTCATCATAGGCTTTAAACAATGAGAAAATATGACTAAATTGATACATATACATATCTCCTTATGACCCAAATAACCATTTCATATTTCAAATTTGGGCTAGTTTATATCTATCATCTTCCCATTAATTATACCCTCTCCAAGACCTCTAAACATATGCTTAGCTTAAATATTATTAGTACCTTGTGTGTCATTACCAGTGTCCCCTAAATGGTCTCTAGCTCCCTCCATTAATATGGTGATCCCAAAAATATGTTACAGGCACCTCCATGTTGTCCACCTAATCAGGAAATCCATGTGGTCATCTAATAGCTTAGTGCTCCCAACACCACACTTGAGGAAGTGTGCAACACACCAAAAATTGGCCTCCCCAACACACCACCTTGTGTAGGGTGTCTTACAGCTTGAAAAGGATAATTGGTCCCTAGGAAAATTACTCTATGTTGGCCATCATCCTCATGATCGCCTCTTCCTAGCCCTAGTAAATACATTGCCTACTTGTATCTCTTACAAGGAGACCTAGCATGATGGCATAAAACAAGTTCATTTTCTTGTCTAGTTAACCTTTGCTATACATGGTATTATCATAAATTCCAAATAAACTTAGATTGAACACCTCATATTTCGTTAGTATATGTAATGTCCTTTATCATTTCTAAGTCATCTAAAAATGGGCACCTCAAATAGGTACCCTAAGGATGCATAAAAATATATCCAAGCTAATCAACATCACATATTTTGATAGTTGAAAGGTACTCTTTTTTTAGAACCAAACTTAACCAATGCAATTAATAGAGCTTGATCAAACTATACTTTTGGTATGAGGGCTATATGATACAACCCAACGACCTTTAGAAGTCTGTGGTCAATGTAATCTAGTAGTTGCTAGATCATATCCAACATATATGGACTCCTCTGATGATATTCTAATATGTTTTGTCTCACCTACAAAATCTATAAACCCATTTGTAAAACCTAACTCTTTAAATTAGTGTAAAAGTCAACGTAAATTTATCAATTTCTTTCTCATTAAAAACAACCATCGATTCACAAAATCACTATCAAGGTAAACTTTCCATCAATATGCGAAACAATTATCATGGAAAAACTACTTGCACTCAAAACAACTATTATAGAAAATTACCACTAGTCAATTAAACCTCTATTTGGAAAAATTACCATCCAGCAATAAAAATTGTTATCACGAATTCACTTGTAAGGTGTAAAATTGTTTTTCTGATTGGACAAGCATACTTTTGAATAAAAAATAAAATAAATCAAGAAATGTTTAAATTCATACCTAAACATGGATTCCTAGTGCTTCCACAGACACTCAAACCATGTCTACATGGTGTGTTGGTCTCACCTAGTGAGTTATCAAATATTTTAGAGTTATTGAGAGTTAAATTTGTAAAATATCCTTTTGAATAGTAATTTTTTTAACCCCCTACATATTTTTATCCCCCTCTTACTTGGGTCAATTTTATTTTCTTCTATTTTATCTCATCATTGCTCTATATAATGTCCTTGTAAAATTGATTTTCCTTGAGAAATATGGTTGCTCCTATGAAATTCAAGGGGGCACACAAATACAAGCTATATTTAATGTTACCTTGCATTAAATGCTATCTAAAAATGCAAATTTTGAGCAATCCATTTTTGCCTCACTCAACTTACCTTAAAAAAAAATGTTTTTACCTCAAAATTGGTGTATCTACATTAGTTTTTTATGTATTAATTATAAAATTATTTCATTAATAAAAATGAAAATGTAGACACCCAATTTTCTACACCAAAATTTTCACTAATTTGCTGACCCCAATTAGGTAATAATTCAATCAACTAAACTAGCCTAATCAATATTCTATCCAAATTTACTACCATTAGGCAATACTTAAACCAAATAAACTAGCCTAATCAACATTCTACCCAAATATTGAGCATTTATGACTCAAAAGTGAAACCATTGGTGATAAAAAAACCATTGGTAGTGAATTTACGAACCTACTATTAAATTCACCAGTTTGACATTTCCCACCCAAATTTGAAATTTTAATAGTCATATCACAAAACCATTATTACAATTTTTCTAACAAAAGTTTTGATGTAGCAAGCGTGAAGTCTCAGATACTTGCTTCTTAAGCACACCTCAAGCCATCAACCACTCCTTAGCATGGCCACACACGTTAGTCTATAAATCATGCCTAGACCTTATTGAACCTTCTTAGCATCTTTGACTCTTTAGAACGTTCCCTCTAATAAGCTCTTGAGAAATCTATAAATACAACCCTTAAGGAGGAAATTTCATCCAAATTCTTCATAGCAACAAGACTCTACAAAATTCTCTTTACATTCACTTTCTCTTTCATGCCAAATTACTACTAAATTACTTACTCAATCTTGGTCCTCTTATTTTAGCAATCTAGCTTTCTTGATCAAGCACTTGAGGTTATCTACTTAGTAGTCGAGGTTAAAAATATTTGGGGGTTTCTCAAATGGCCAAGGAAGAGGGACACCTTGCCATCATTTAGTTGTGTCCTTTTGCTATTCTCTTCTTACTAATTTTATTCAATCTTTATTTCATTCTTGACTAACATTTTAATTCCTTTGGTATCTCTTGATGTTACTAAAATTTTCTATATTACTAGCTAATTGCTCCTACACATTTTATTTAATATTTGTTTATTTTTTATTACCATTTATTTTTCTATTAGTTAATGTTACTCTTTTTCTACATGTTTGCATATTGATTAATATATATCTTCATAACATTTTAATTTGGTTTTATAATCCTCCTAACATATAATATATTATATATATATATATATATATATATATATATATATATATATATATATATATATATATATATATATATATCAAGGCATTTATCCCTCTATACGGTCCCTACACCCTTAACATAGTATATCTCAAAGTTTTCTACCTTTTATCTCCTTGTTTTTCTTGCAAAAGCAAAACCACTATAAGACTATAGAATAGGCAACCATTTTTCTTTTAACATATATATTTGGTATTTTCTCATACTTTCTCAAATAAATAGGGGTTTGTCTAATTGCCTAAGAAGATCTCTCATCCTCTCCACGCTAGAAAGACCCACTTCCATTGATTTTATGGTTTTATCTATTTATTTTTTGGGTCATTGCAAAACTGCTAGTGATGGTAAAAACACTAGGGAGAGCTAGTGGTTTCACCTCTAAGGCAAAAATTAGGAGTTTCATATCTCAAATATTTTTATTTATGTTTCTATGACTCATCTATTATTTGCCAGTATTTAGAAATTTTATGTTTTATTGATCACCATTATATTTTTAAAATATTATGTAGATTCTTCCAAAACCACTAACAATGGATAAAACGATGGTATCGAATTTACGGTGGAAGTGGTTTTTTCTCTAAGGGAAAAATTAGGTGTTTCTTACCCTAAAATATCTATTTTTGTTACTAAAACTTGATATGTTTACTATCTATTAATAATTTAGGTTTCTATTTTCTATTTTATTATTGATTTAGTAGAAAGGAAATATTGAACTTAGCCTAATTGTTTGTATTGTTTTAGGCAAGAAATTGAAATTTCATGTAATTACATTTAGGATAGCTTGTTTGATTGCATATATCTCTTGGACCTTACCCCTTAAAAATAAAAGAATGTTTTACTTTTCTTGTACCATTAAAATTAAAATATCATATAGCATAGGGATTTTTTCATCTTGCATATCTTCTTTGCTTGCATACTTAATTTTAGATTTATGCTTTTAAGGTCTAGGAAAATAATCTTGCCAGGAAAATGTTGTTTTCCATTAGAAACACTAGGTGCTCATGAAATATACACATAAAATATAGTCTAGACCCTTATAACATATAACATACCCTTAAAAAATGTTTAGGTGAGAAGAGTTTAAGCTCCTAACATTGTTGAGGAGATCTTAAATATTTGTCTCACATGATCATCATGGTATATATAGATGATTTTCTCATCACATGTAGTTATGAGAAAATGATTCTTGTAGCAAAGAATGACTTGAAAAACTCATTTAACATAACTGATCTTAAACTATTATACTATTGTATAGAATTAGAGACGTGGTAGACACTTCAACACATATTTTTCTCACAAATAAAGTATACTATGATATTTCTTGAGAAATATCACATGAATGATTGTAAGCCCATGATGAATCCTATTGAAACAAGGCTACAAATATCATGTTTTGACTCCTATCCACCTATGAATGCAACTCTCTATCAAAAAATCCTCTCAAAATATAATTGTTTGAAGAAATCATCTTATCATCATATTACAAAATCATGCTATCATGAACACCTTATTGTATGAGTGTGCAACATAATAGACTATCTTATTGTAATAATATATAACAATATAAACATTTAAATTTTTGGTGCATCAATATGATTTTTATGTTATTCACCTATTGTAACACACAACAATATAAAAATGTATGGGTTTAATAAAATTACTATTTATTCATTATAATACTATCTATCTATCTATCTATCTATCTATCTATCTATCTATCTATAAAGAAAATTTATTCTTGAAAATATCTTTAAAAAATAAGAGATTCATCACACCCGCATGCTATAACCTAATGTTATGAGTGGTAAGAAATATCATTTATACATATTGAAAGACTTGTAGCTCTAAGATTATTATCGAGTTGACAAACATTTTAATATGTGTTTGATCTTATAAATTACTTAAGTGTCAATTAATTATGGGATATTTACTTTTATATAAAGAGTACATTGAAAATAGTTTTAAATATAAAAATATAATACAACCGCAATGTGGGCGAGTGTGTGAGGGGGTGGGGGTGTGGTGTATTTGTGTTAAATTCTCTATTGATAAGTATAGTTCTCGGTTTTACGAAGGGTCATGTTTGGGAGGAGATTGGTCAGCCCTATGCATGATCATAGAGGTTTCTCATAATAACCAAATAATATATATATATATATATATATATTTTTAGAAAAATGGAGTTATAAGTTATTTTTTTTTAAATATTAATGATTCAGTCAAATAGTTAATACATATAATACAATTTTATTTTTTAAGGATATATTTACATATTTAATTAAAAATATATATAAGACTTTACGTACATTAAGCTAATGCCATCTAAAATAAATGTTGCCTATTAAAATCAATTAATTTAGTGTCATCTAGAATAAATTTTATCTATTAAAACCTATTTTTTAGTGACATTTTATTCTATTTAAATATAATTGAAATGGAATTAAAATAATATTTATAAAACTTATTAATATCATTATTTTTATGCAACAATGCATAGACTTATACTATTTTTGGATAACTGTTTAAAAATTAGATTTCCATACTTCAAATACATTTTTTAATCTATATTTTTTAATTTTTATATAACAATATTTATTTAATAATTTTTTATAAAAGAATTGATGAATAAAATTTGATCTAGTTAAAATAATTCCTATACTTGCACTTAGGGGTGCAATGCAATGGTACGAGATTTGGCTCTTCTTCGGAAGGTCCAAGGTTCAAACTGCGACGTGGGCGAGTGTGTGAGGGGTGGGTGTGTGATGGATTTGTGTTAAATTCTCTATTGATAAGTATAGCTCTTGGATTTATGAGGGGTTATGGTTGGGAGGAGACTGCTCAACCTGGTGGGTCGTCATAAAGATTTCTCACACTAACTAAATAAAAAGAAAATACTTCCTATACTCCAATGTTAAAGAATGGAAAATAAAACTTCAATTCCCTTATAAAAGTTAGTTTCCTCCTTAAATTATAAAATAATACTAAAAAAAACTATGAATGTTACATTTTGATGTAAATCCATTTATTATTATCTTGTAATATTTATTACTTTTAACTTAGTTAAGTGATTTTCATCATTAATAATTAATTTTTAATTTAATATTAATTTATTATTATTATTATTATTATTTTTATATTTGTGGAAAACATCCCAAAAGGGATGCCACTTTCGGGTAAGACCCAAAGAGGCAGGGGTATCCATTTCGCCAAAAACGCCCAGGACTCGGACCTGGCCTACCATCTTTGACATACTCAAGGAGCAAACAAACACACAAAACCAAATTAAAAAAAAGAAAATAACAACAAAAATAATAAAATAAAATAAAAAACAAACTCCTTGAGTGTGTCAAAACCAAAAGCACAATTGAACACGCACAATAAGATAAAAGAAACCACAACACAAACCACATAGAAAAACACAAGAACCACATAACAAAACACAAACAAGACAAAAACAACAGAACACTACAAAGACAACCCAAAAAAACATGAAAAATAAACACAACCAAAACTCAAAAAATAAAATAAATAAAATAAAAATAAAAACAACCAACAACAGACAATAAACAAAAACAAAAAACATAGAAAACACTCACACATAAAAAAATGAAATAACACAAACAAAGAGAAACCCAAGAACAAGAATGAAAAAAACACAAGAACAATAACAATAAACATAAAAAAAAACAAAAAACAACAAAAACACAAGAACAACAAAAAACAACACAAAGAACACAAAAACAAAACAAAACAAAAGAACCCACCCACCTTAAAAAACTAAGCAAAAAAACAAAGAAGACAAAAGAAAAAAAAAAAACAAAACAATGACCTATCTAGACCAGAAGACTATTAATGCAAGAATCAATAGAGGAAACAAAATAAAGAATAGAATGAGCTAGGGAACTAAAAAAACTGAATGAACCAAAGAGAAACAAAAAAAAACAAGAAGAAACTAGGTACCTTCAGAACTGGAGCCATCCAAAGAAATGATAGAAAGAAGAGCTTCCCTAATTTGAGAAGCCCACCATATAGGAGGGTGGCCTTAACAAGTAAGATCACCTTTGTCCAAAGCCCAATTAGCTAAAGCATCAGCACTCTTGTTTTGATCTCTAACCACATGATTGTAATCAACTTTCAAAAATCCCATCTGGATTAACTAAATTTTCTCAATAATTATTTTTATTCTCCAATCCACCTTATGATTCTTAGGAGTCTTCAAGAGATTAATCATAAGTTGAGAGTCAGACTCAACTAACACCTTTTCCCATCCAACCTTGGTAGCCTCCTGAAGGCTTCTAAGGATACCATACCCCTCAGCAAGGTTATTGGAAAGAATACCCAAATTCTCAACAAAAGTAAAAACCAGGGAGCCATCTAAAAGTCTACCAATTCCTCCCACACTGGCTTTTCTAGGGTTCCCTCTAAAGGCTCCATCAATATTGACTTTTCCAAAATCCTTAGGAGGAGGTTGCCAATTTCTAGTCCTATCCATCTTACTAATACTCACATTCCCTTTAAGTTGGTTGCCCTTAGAAGGTTTAATCTTCAACATTTGCATCACTTGATCCCATCTTTGGTGGGAGTTTTGGGGGTGATTAAGGAGATGATGGACTGATTCAACTAAGTTGGCTATGGTATTTTGCCAAATATTCCAAAGAAGAATGGTAGAACCCATCCAAACTAACTGCCTAATAAAATTATCAACACCCTCTTGATTAGGCCAATCCCTCCAAAGCTTTTCAAAAGTGAAAAAATTGGACCACTGTAAGCCAAGTAAAGTTGTCATTCTCCTCCATAGCTCAAAGGCTAAAGTACACTCAATAAAAATATGGTTGATATTTTCTACTTTCTCTTCACACATTTCACATCTAAAAGGGCCATGAAAACCATGCTTCATAATTTGCTCACTAGTAAGCACCCTACGATGCAATAAAAGCCAATTAAAGAACCTCACCTTAGGCCAGAGCTTTTGAGCCCACAATTGAGAAAATATGTTCGAATAATGGTTGGGATTATTATGGCATAAGGTCAAATAACCTTGAGCAACTGAATACTCACCCTTAGTAGTGTCGTTCCATCCAAAACAATCTTTTTCATGGGACCAAGAGAGGGATCTCATATGAAGGATGCCTTGGATATCTTGTCTTTGCATTTCTAGGATTTGAATAGGCCAGTATTCAATAGAGATCCAATATCTACCAACCTTTGAATTACCAGTATGGTACCAACAGTAATTAGCCACCTTTATCCAATTAGCTTGGTGAAGCTCCTCCATCCAAGGCCTCCAATCGGGAAACTGAGTTATCAAAGGCTTGTGACCATCCCAAGAATCTATCCAAAAATTTGCATGTTGACCATTATGAATGATCCAAAATAATTTTTTCTTTATCAAATCCTCACCAGTCTTAAGAACTGCTAAAATGGGAGAACCTTTGGTAGGAAGTTGATAGCGAACAAGGTCTTCAAGACTTTTGTTCTCAGTATATTTAGCATGAAGATTATTGGCCCAAAGAGCATTGGGGTTATGCAACATCCTCCAATATAATTTAGTAGCTAAAGATTTGTTGTTATTAATTGAAGACCGGAATCCTAAACCCCCTTCACTCTTAGGAAGACATAAAGTATCCCATTTAACCAAGGCCCATTTTCTTTTCTCCTTAGTACCACTCTAAAGGAAATGATGACTGATTTGATCCAATTCTCGAAGAACAACCTTTGGGATATTCAAAACAGAAGAAACATAAATAGGAATAGCTTGAAGGACTGATTTTACCAAGGTGATTCTACCCCCATAAGAAAGCCACTTGTTGGTCCACTTTCCAATTTTCTTCTTGACTTTGTCCAACAATCAATTCCAATCTTTATTTTTCTGCCTTTGAATATTTATGGGAATAACTAAATAAGTGATTGGAAGAGAGGTCTTCTTATATCTTAATTTATCCAAGACCATGGATTCTCGTCTAGCAGAGCGATGAAATAAAATAACTTTAGATTTGTCTTTATTGATCAACTGCCCAGTAGCCTTAGAAAAACAGCTAATGATTTGCTTAAAATTAGAAGCTTCCTTAACTGTAGCTTTACCTAAAAGGGTAGAGTCATCCACAAATTGAATATGAGAGATGGGTCTAGCTCCATGAGCAATGGTAACTCCCTCAAGGGTTACCATTGCTCAAGAATGATGAATAAATAAGGGGATAGCGGGTCACCTTGCCTGATACCTCTGGAAGCTGGGAAAGACTGAGAAGGCCTGCCATTGATAAGAACTAAGTAGGAAACTGAAGAGATACATCCCATAATCCAATCCATCCAATCCTTAGAGAAACCATTATTAATTTATTATTATTATTAAGAAGATATAAGGTTTTGAAAGAGATCATACCACCTTGTTTATTATTTTTAAATTTTTATTATTATTTTAAATTAGTTTAATTTAATAGATCATTTTTATAATTAACTTAGTTAAGTGATTTTCATGATTAATAATTAATTTTTATTATTTTTTCAATTATTTAAATTTAATAGATAAATTTTATAAATTTATATGTTTGTTTATATAATATTATGCTTGCACATGTTTGCTAAACACAAGAACTTAGATTTAAACATTCAATAATTTAAATTTACACATTTTAGTGAGATATAAGACCTCTTAAAATTGTTACGGTTTTAATTTACAAAAAAATGTTAGAATAAGTAATTATTCTCTTAAGTTTTACAAGGATAGACATACTTGAGTTCTCACTCCTCCATGAGTGAGGTGAAATATCAGTATAGTCTAGATCATATTTGATGAGTTGGTGTAATCCAATGGCTCTCAATGATAAACTTTGCTATTTATACAAAGTTGATCAATGAAATAAATAAATCAGTTCTATTTTGTTTCTTCAAATCTTGTAATGCTTTGCAGTTCTACTCTTAGGAAATTCTAACATGGTACCAGAGTAGGATATATTCTGCTAAGCATTCTCTCTTGAAGGAAGTTTCTCAAACTGGTTCTTATCTCTTATATTTAAAAAAAAAAAAAAGTTTTATTTTCATATCTATTGTAGATTGCTCATTTTCATCTGCAATTTTTTTGGAAAGTCTATTTATAGTTCTATCTATTTTTTTTTACAAGTAAATTTTACCATTATAGATTCTCCTTATGTTTTAAAATAAAAATAGATATTTGTTTCAATAAGAAAAGTTTTGGAATTTTTATTTTTTTTGCCATTTTTCAAGGCAATATAAAAATTTTATTTTTCCTTTTGGTTCCTGCCATTTTTAACTTGTTCTCCACAAATCTCAAAATAAAACACGTTGGTCCACATCTCTTGACTCACATTTTCCTTGGCTCCTCCTTCACAATCGCTATATCATTTTTTGTGGAAAATTTTCATGGGTATTCCTTTTCGTGGAGATCGTTCAAAATCGTAGACTCATTATTTCTCATGAGTCTTTGTTTATTTTAAATAAGTAGATCATGAGATATTTTTTAAATACAATATTACTCATGTATTTATTGTGAGATATTAGGTCATTAACTAAAAGTAGTGCTTATGCTAAATTATAATACGTGTCAAGTTATTATCCAAAAATACCTATGCCTCAAACTTGGAGCACGATGTTTTATTTCATCTTCCTCAATGGGAATTCAGCACAATCTTAGAGCTCAATGGAGGCAAAATATCCAATATTTTCCCTCTTAAATTTACTCTAAGCTTACTTTCTATCCATTCTCAGGGGCTTCAATGATCATATTCAAATATTATATATCCGATTGTGTGAATATAACAATGAATGGTGTACTAGTTGCATCCTACCCTATATTCAGGGGGTAGATTTCTTATTACATCATCATGACCTTCCTAGCATACACTACATATGGGATGGCAATGTGATCTACCAATTTATCTCTCTCCTCCTACAAGGATGCCACCTCTTGCTCATATGTCTACTAAAGCATGATTATTTATCTTTGTTGCTCCATATTCTACACCTCCCTAATTGCCTCCCAAGCATCTATATTAGCCCTATATGTCATTAACACACCCTCTTAAATTCCTATATGTCACCTCAAATCATATTTCTTTGCATATATTGTAGCACAAGATATTTTGCTAGTACTAGCCTCATTTTTCACTCTCATAAGTGGGGACAATGCAAAAAAGAATGTAACTAATAATTGTGCCCTTCTTGATGCCCCATATGTAGCATTCTATCCAATTATACACCTCCTTAATGTGTTTTATTATTGCCTCTATAAAATTGATATCGCTCACCATAAGTGCTTGTTGGTCATGCCTTTGTCATTATGACCATCTAGGATCAAAACTAGCAGTATCATTGTCATGATTTTGAATCCATTCCAACATTATCTTACCCTTGATCAACTATCTCTATATCACCTACATTATCTATGGGATGATTGTTAGGATTTGATATATTTCCAAACCCTCTCTCCCTTATGAATTGCTATAATTAGATAGGTCCTTACATTGGGATGTCCTCGTAGGCTTTAAACAATGAGAAAATATGACTAAATTGATACATATACATATCTCCTTATGACCCAAATAGCCATTTCACATTTCAAATTTGGGCTAGTTTATATCTATCATATTCTCATTAATTGTACCCTCTCCAAGACCTCTAAAAATATGCTTAGCTTAAATATTATTAGTAGCCTTGTATGTCATTACCAGTGTCCCCTAAATGGTATCTAGCTCCCTCCCTTAATATGGTGATCCCAAAAATATGCTACACAACACCTCCATGTTGTCCACCTAATCAAGAAATCCATGTGGTCATCTAATAGCTTGGTTATCCCAACACCACACTTGAAGAAGTGTGCAACACACCAAACATTGGCCTCCCCAACACACCACCTTGTGTAGGGTGTCTTATAGCTTGAAAAGGATAATTGGTCCCTAGGAAAATTACGTTAGGTTGGCCATCATCCTCATGATCACCTCTCCCTAGCCCTAGTAAATACATTGCCTACTTGTATCTCTTACAAGGAGACCTAGCATGATGGCATACACCAAGTTCATATGCTTGTCTAGTTAACCTTTGCTATACATGGTATTATCATAAATGCCAAATCAACTTAGATTGAACACCTCATCTTTCGTTAGTATATGTAATGTCCTTTATCATTCATAAGTCATCTAAACATGGGAAAATCAAATAGGTACCCTAAGGATGCATAAAAAAATATCCAAGCTAATCAATATCACATATTTTGATAGTTGAAAGGTACTCCTTTTTTAGAACCAATCTCAACCAATGCAATTAATAGAGCTTGATCAAACTATACTTTTGGTATGAGGGCTATATGATACAACCCAATGACCTTTAGGAGTCTATGGTCAATGTAATCTAGTATCTGCTAGATCATATACAACATATTTGGACTCCTCTAATGATATTCTAATATGTTTTGTCTCACCTACAAAATCTATAAACCCATTTGTAAAACCTAACTCTTTAAATTAGTGTAAAAGTCAACGTAAATTTATCAATTTATTTCTCATTAAAAAACAACCATCGATTCACAAAATCACTATCAAGGTAAACTTGCCATCAATGTGCGAAACCATTATCATGGAAAAACTACTTGCACTCAAAACTACTATCATAGAAAATTACCACTAGTAAATTAAACCTCTATTTGGAAAAATTACCATCAAGCAATAAAAACTGTTATCACGAATTCCCTTGTAAGGTGTAAATTTTTTTTTCTAATTGGACAAGCATACTTTTGAATAAAAAATAAAATAAATCAAGAAATGTTTAAATTCATACCTAAACATGGATTCCTAGTGCTTCCACCGACACTCAAACCATGTCTACATGGTGTGTTGGTCTCACCTAGTGAGTCATCAAATATTTTAGAGTTATTGAGAGTTAAATTTGTAAAATATCCTTTTGAATAGTAATTTTTTTAACCCCCTACATCTTTTTATCCCCATCTTACTTGGGTCAATTTCATTTTCTTCTATTTTATCTCATCATTGCTCTATATAATGTCCTTGTAAAATTGATTTTCCTTGAGAAATATGGTTACCCCTATGAAATTCAAGGGGGAACACCAAGACAAGCTATATTTAACATTGTCTTGCATTAAATGCTATCTAAAAATGCAAATTTTGAGCAATCCATTTTTGCATCACTCAACTTACCTTAAAAACTACAAAAAAAAAATATTTTTACCTAAAACTTGGTGTATCTACATTAGTTTTTGATGTATTAATTATAAAATTATTTCATTAATAAAAATAAAAATGTAGACACCCAATTTTGTACACCAAAACTTTCACTAATTCGCTGACCCCAATTAGGTAATAATTCAATCAACTAAACTAGCCTAATCAATATTCTATCCAAATTTACTACCATTAGGCAATCCTTAAACCAAATAAACTAGCCTAATCAACATTCTACCCAAATATTGAGCATTTATGACTCAAAAGTGAAACCATTGGTGATAAAAAAAACCATTGGTAGTGAATTTATGACCCCAGTATTAAATTCACCAGTTTGACATTTCCCACCCAAATTTGAAATTTTAATAGTCATATCACAAAACCATTGTTACAAAATTGCTAACAAAAGTTTTGATGTAGCAAGCATGAAGTCTTAACCACACCTCAAGCCATCCACCACTCCTTTGGCATGGTCACACACGTTAGTCTATAAATCATACCTAGAACTTATTGAACCTTCTTAGCATATTTGACTCTTTAGAATGTTCCCTTTAATAAGCTCTTGAGAAATCTATAAATACAACCATTAAGGAGGAAATTCCATCCAAATTTTTCATAGCAACAAGACTCTACAAAATTCTCTTTACATTCACTTTCTCTTTCATGCCAAATTACTACTAAATTACTCACTCAATCTTGGTCCTCTTATTTTAGCAATCTATATTTCTTGATCAAGCACTTGAGGTAATCTACTTAGTAGTTGAGGTTACAAATATTTGGTGGTTTCTCAAAGGGCCAAGGAAGAGGGACAACTTGCCATCATTTAGTTGTGTCCTTTTGCTATTCTCTTCTTACTATTTTTATTCAATATTTATTTCATTCTTGACTAACATTTCAATTCCTTTGGTATCTCTTGATGTTACTAAACTTTTCTATATTACTAGCTAATTGCTCCTCCACACTTTATTTACTATTTGTTTATTTTTTATTACCATTTATTTTTCTATTAGTTCATGTTACTCTTTTTCTACATGTTTGTATATTGATTAACATATATCTTCATAACATTTTAATTTGGTTTCATAACATTTTAATTTGGTTTTATATATCAAGGTATTTATCCCTCTATACGGTCCCTACACCCTTAACATAGTATATCTCAAAGTTTTCTTCCTTTTATGTCCTTGTTTTTCTTGCAAAAGCAAAACCACTATAAGACTATAGACTAGACAACCATTTTTATTTTAACATATATATTTGGTATTTTCTCATACTTTCTCAAATAAATAGGGGTTTGGCTAATTTCTTAAGAAGATCTCTCATCCTCTCCAAGCTAGGAAGAACCACTTCCATTGATTTTATGGTTTTCTCTATTTACTTTTTAGGTCATTGCAAAACTTCTAGTGATGGTAAAAACACTAGGGAGAGCTAGTGGTTTCACCTCTAAGGCAAAAAATTAGTAGTTTTTGATGCAGGAGCATCTGGTGGCAGAGCAATATTGCATCAACAATTTTTTTTTCTAAGTGTTTGCCTTGATGTCGCGATAGGAAGAGAAAAGTGTCACGATATCGTGACATGTCACATTTTTGTGACTCAGGAAGGAGAGAGAAGGCATGGAGCAAAAATATCACGATTTCGTGACATGTCACAAAATCGTGACCGAAAGAAGACAGGAAAGGCCAGAGAAGAAAATGTCACGATTTTGCAACATGTCATGAAATCGCGACCGAAGGAGCAGAAATAAAGTAAGGAAGGAAATTGTCACGATATCATGACATGTCACGATTTCGCGATCCGAAGCAGAGAGCGAAAGTAGAAGGCAAAGCTATTGCAATATCATGACATGTCATGATTTTGTGACCCAAAACAAAGAGAGAAAGCAGGAGCAAAGCTATCGCGATATCGCGACATGTCACAATTTCGTGACCCAAAGAGGTGAGAAGGAAGCAAAAGGAAGAATGTCATGATAGATTTCATGACCCAAGAGGTGAGGAGGAGGCAGAAAGGAAAGATGTCATGATATCATGACATGTCACAATTTTGCGATCAAAAAGGAGAAATAAGATCCGAAAAGGAAAGATGTCACGATATCGCGACATGTCGTGATATTGCGACCCGGAGAAGAGAAAGGTAGCGAGGAAGAAAAATGTCGTGATATCACGACATGTCATGATATCGCGACATACTGCTAGTTCACGATTTGAAAAGGCACGTGTTCCCAGATGATGTTTCCCGAGGCGGTCAAAGGCCTCATTAATGCATGATTTCTTGCCCGGTAAGCTTGCTGAGCATGGCGACCACTCGAATGCTGCGCCCAAAGGTCAGAGACGTTCAGACGGCTCATCAATGCATGTTTCTATAGCTAACATGATGGCAGTTTCCAGTTAGGGCAAAATATGTGAAGGTTCAGTCATGAAGGTCGGGGAAGAGCCGAATTTTCAAATTCGGAGGAGGTATTCTTCTAGGTGGGTGATTAATGGCCTAGAGGGTTGGGACCTCGAAATGTGAAAATAAAAAATAGAAGAAGAGAAAACTACGCCTGCGGGCTAGTGTGGGAAAGTTGTTTTTTGGTGATCAAAAGAGAATAGGATATTGGGGGATTTTCGGTGGTGAATTTGGGCTCCCCATCAAGTGGTATCAGAGCAGGAGTTCCTGAGTGTGTGAGTAGATCGTCGAAAGTGAGGCAGCTTGCACCAGGATCTATGGAAGGGTTGTAAGAGAAACAAGTAGAATGCCTCCATGAAGAAACCATGGTGGTGGAAGAAATATGGTGCCAGCAGAAGATTTTAGAGCTTTGTAGAGGCAAGTTCAGGCCCTGCAAGAGGAGCTACGCAGAGGGCTTGAACCCAGAGGAGAAGAAGGAAGTGAAGATGAAGTTGATGAAGAAGAGGACCAGTTTGAGGAAGAAGAAGAGGTTGTAGATCCTGCACAAGCCAGGTTATATAGAGCCATCTCCCAGATTGGAAAGAAACCAAAGATGGAGGTTTTTGCATACTCTAGAAATCTAGATCCAGAGGAGTTGATTGACTAGATCAATGACCTAGAAGAATACTTTGAATATGAGGAGGTCGAAGATCCTGATCGGGCCAGATTTGCTAAGACCAAGCTGAAGGGTCATGCCAGCATCTGGTGGAAGGGAGTACAACTAGAAAGAAATAGAAGAGGAAAGGAGAGAATAACAAGATGGGATAGAATGGTAGATAAGTTGAAAAGATAGTTTATTCCTACAGATTACGAATTGGATCTGCTAAGGAAAATGTAGAGTTTGAGACAGTCAAGCAAAACTATCAAAGAATACACAGAGGAGTTTTATAAGATCTCCATCAGAACTGGCCATTCAGAGGCTAACAAGGAGAAGGTGGCCCGTTACATCAATGGGTTGAGAACCAGTATTCAAGAAGAGTTGAGTCTGGTTAGGGTGAGCACCATTGAGGATGCTTACCAATTTGCCCTCAAAGTCGAAGAGAAGCTAAACAGAAGGTTTGAGGGTAAGCAAAGAGGAAGAGGTCATGGTGGAAGAACTGGTGGAAGGACCAGTGGAGAAAAATATAAGGATCAAAAGAAGGCTGGTGAAACCAGTAATACCCAGGATCAGAAAGAGGGGAACACCTACCAACCTCGTAATCAGAACAATGGTTACCCAAGAGGGAGAGGTAGATCTGGACGTGGATTTGGAAGGGGAGGATTTCGTGGAACCTGTTTCCACTGTGGCAAAGAAGGACATCGAGCATACGAGTGTCCACAACACCAAGAAAGGACGAATAAGAGACCTGAGGGTCCTGCCAAAGCTGTTGTAGCAGATGAAGGTGCTGAATCAAAACATTCTGAGGAGGTAGAGAGAGGAGAAGTTATGGTCACAAGGAGGACCCTATTGAATGAGGAGAAAGGATCAGACCAGAGGAGGAGCCTGTTTCGCACAAGGTGCGAAAGTTTGGGTAAGGTATGTAATATTATTATAGATAATGATAGTATTGATAACTTGGTCTCAGAAGAAATGGTTACTAAGTTACAGTTAAAGAGGAGGAGACACCCGCATCCATATCAAATTGCATGGTTACAGAAGGACCATAGGGCTTTGGTCAGTGAGCAATGCTCGATGAAATTTAATATTGGGAATTACTGTGATGAGGTCCTGTGTGACATCCTGCCTATGGATGCTTGCCATTTGTTGTTGGGAAGGCCATGGCAGTTTGATTAGTGTGCAGTGCATGATGGTCGCGCCAACACTTACTCAGTGACGAAGAATGGAGTGCACCATAAGCTGAAGCCCTTGAAGGAGGTGGGCGAAAAGGTATGTAGCAATGCTAGAATCTGTTTAGTTGAAGGGGGAAGATTTTTGGATAGTTTAAAGCATGAGCATATGTGCTATGCATTAATTCCTAGAGTTAGGAAGGAAGAATGCAAGGATACCCCTGTAGAAGTCTTAGGACTGTTAGAAGAATTTCCAGACATTATATCTGATAATGTGCCTGAGGGTTTACCACCAGTGAGGAAGATCAGTCACCATATAGATTTGGTACCAGGATCTAGTTTACCCAATAAGGCAGCACATAGAATGACTCCTACAGAAACTGAAGAGCTAAATAGGCAAGTCCAAGAGTTGCTGGAGAAGGGACTAATTCGGGAGAGCTTGAGTCCATGTGCAGTACCTACAGTACTAGCACCAAAGAAATATGGAGAGTGGAGAATGTGTACAGACTCTCGAGCCATTAACAAGATCACCATAAAGTACAAATTTCCATTGCCAAGGATGGATGACATTATGGATTGTTTGAGTGGAGCCAAGTACTTCACAAAGATTGATCTGAAGAGTGGTTATCATCAGATTCGTGTCAGAGAAGGAGATGAGTGGAAGACAACCTTCAAGACCAAAGAGGGTTTGTATGAATGGTTGGTCATGCCATTTGGGCTAACCAATGCACCAAGCACATTCATGTGACTGATGAATGAGGTATTGAAAGAATTTTTAGGCAAATTCATCATTGTCTATTTGGATGATATTTTAATATTTAGCAAAACCCTGGAAGAGCATCTGATGCATATCAGAAGGGTTTTTGAGAAGTTGCGGGAGGAGCAGTTGTTAATTAATCTAAAGAAGTGTAATTTCATGAAGGAGTTAGTGTACCTGGGATTTGTCATCTCAGTCGAAGGTCTAAAAATGGACCCAAAAAAAGTGAGAGCTATCATTGAATGGCCTACTCTGAGAAGCATGACTGAGGTAAGATCATTTCATGGTCTAGCAAGTTTTTACAGGAAATTCATTAGGAATTTCAGCAGTATTTGTGCACCCCTTACAGAAACAATGAGAGGGGATAAGAAAGAATTTAAGTGGACCTTAGGAGCAGATAAGAGCTTTGATATGATGAAGAAGAAGGTTACAGAGCAACCTGTTTTGGCACTTCCAGATTTTAATAAGGTATTTCAGGTAGATTGTGATGCTAGTGGTAGTGCCATAGGAGCTGTTTTGAGTCAAGAAGGTAAACCTATTGCTTACTTTAGTGAGAAACTCAATGATGCTAGGAAGAAGTATTCAATTTATGATCAAGAGTTTTATGCTATAGTTCAGGCTCTAAAGAAGTGGCGACATTACTTGTTGCCAAAAGAGTTTGTTCTATATACTGATCATCAAGCCTTACAGTATATTAATAGCCAAGGGAAGCTAAATCAGAGGCACCTGAAGTGGGTTGAGTTTCTATAGAGTTATACCTTTGTGTTGAAGCACAAGAGTGGAAGGTCAAATAGAGTTGCAGATGCCTTAAGTAGAAGGCAGTGTTTGTTGATAGAAATGAAGGTGGAAGTGGTAGGATTTGATGAAATGAAGGGTTTGTACCCTGAAGATCCTGATTTTGCAGAAGCTTGGAAGGCTTGCTTGGCACCTGTTACTTTGGATAGGACCAAGTGGTTGGATTTTTTGATCCAAGATGGAATGTTGTTTAGAGGAAGTCAATTATGCATTCCAAGGAGTTCAATGAGGGAAAATATGGTCAAGGAGAAACACAGTGGAGGGCTAGCTGGACATTTTTGTTGGGATAAGACCATTGCCCTGGTTAGTGAGAACTACTATTGGCCACAACTACAACAAGATGTGAAGAGGTTTGTGCAAAGCTATAGAGTATGCCAGATGGCGAAAGGTGTGAGCCAAAACACTGGATTATATCAGCCATTACCTGTACCAGAGAGACCATGGGAGGACGTCATCATGGATTTCATTCTTGGTCTACCAAGGACACAATAGGGAAATGACTCCATATTTGTGGTGGTTGACAGGTTTTCAAAGATGGCACATTTTATTCCCTGCCAGAAAACTAGTGACGCAATTCACGTTGCAGGTTTATTTTTCAAAGAGGTGGTACGACTTCATGGTCTACCAAAGAGTATCATTTTTGATAGAGATACCAAGTTTGTGGGGTATTTTTGGAGGACCTTGTGGAAGAAATTGAAGACAGATTTGAAATTCAGTTCGCATACCACCCACATACTGATGGCCAAACAGAGGTGGTGAATAGAAGTCTGGGAAATCTATTGAGATGCTTGATAGGAGATAAGCCCACGGGATGGGATTTGGTTTTGCCACAGGCAGAATTTGCATACAACAATTCTGTCAATAGGAGTACTAACAAATCTCCATTCTAGATAGTATATGGGAGCAGTCCAAGGAATTCTTCTGAGTTGAGGAAGATGGATACAGGGGAAAAGTGCAGTGCCAAGGCTAAGGACTTTGTAGAGCATCTGAAGAGCGTGCATGAAGAAGTGAAGAAGCACATTACTAACATGAATAACCAATATAATACAAGGGTAGACCAGAAGCGACGGTTCAAGGAATTCGTAGTGGGAGATGAAGTCATGGTCCATCTGAGAAAAGAAATATTTCTTGCTAAAACCTATAACAAGCTGAAGATGAAGAAGTTTGGACCATGTCGAATTATAGGAAAACGGGATTCAGGCAATGCATATGAAGTGGAATTGCCAAGTGGCCTTAACATATCACCTATTTTTAACATTGTAAATTTGGTAGAATATCATGAAGGAGGTAGTAGCGAGACACCAAGTATAGAATTGTGGAGTATTCCAACATCTACTCTAGCAACATACGAGATCGAGGAAATACTAGACACTCGAGTAGGCAGAAGTACCAGGAAAAGGCAATATTCTGAATATTTGGTCAAGTGGAAGGGCAGGCCTATCGAAGATGCAACTTGGTTGTCAAAAATAGAGGTCGACCGCCTGGGTCTTCCTCCAACAATATAGAAGTGAAGGAAACTTCTCAATCCACCCCAGGTGTCTGATGTAGGAGCATCCGGTGGCAGCAGAGCAATCTTGCATCAACAAAATTTTTTCTAAGTGTTTGCCTTGATGTCGGGATATCACGACATGTCGTGTTTTCATGACTCAGGAAGGAGAGAGAAGGCACAGAGCAAAAATTTCATGATTTCATGACATGTCATGAAATTGCGACGAAAAGAAGACAGGAAAGGCCAGAGAAGAAAATGTCACGATTTCGCGACATGTCGCGAAATCGCGACCGAAGGAGCAGAAAGAAAGCAAGGAAGGAAACTGCCGTGATATCACGACATGTCACAATTTTGAGACCCAAAGTAGAGAGTGAAATCGAAAGGCAAAGTTGTGGCGGTTTTGCGACCCGAAACAAAGAGAGAAAGCAGAGAGCAAAGCTGTCATGATATCGTGACATGTCGTGATTTCGTGACCCAAAGAGGCAAGAAGGAAGTAGAAAGGAAGAATGTCGTGATATCGCGACATGTCACGATTTTGTGACCCAAGAGGCGAGGAGGAGGTAGAAAGGAAAGATGTCGCGATATCGCGACATGTCACGATTTCGCGATCGAAAAGGAGAAAGAAGAGCCGGAAAGGAAAGATGTCACGATATCACGACATGTCGCGATATCGTGACCCAAAGAAGAGAAAGGTAGCGAGGAAGAAAAATGTCACGATATCATGACATGTCATGATATCGCGACATACTATTGGTTCACGATTCGAAAAGGCACGCGTTCCTAGATGGTATTTCCCAAGGTGGTCAAAGGCCTCATTAATGCATGATTTCTTTCTCGGTAAGCTTGTTGAGCATGGCGGCCACTCGAATGTTGCGCCCAGAGGTTAGAGACATTTAGATGGCTCATCAATGCATGTTTCCACAGCTGACCCGATGGTAGTTGCTAGTTAGGGTAAAATATGTGAAGGTTCAGTCACGAAGGCCGAGGAGCAGACAAATTTTTAGATTTGGAGGATGTATTCTTCCAGGTGGGTGATTAATGGCCTAGAGGGTCGGGACCTCGGAAGGTGAAAAAAAGAAGAAGAGAAAACTATGCCTGCGGGCTAGTGTGGGAAAGTTGTTTTTCGGTGATCAAAGGAGAATAGAGGATTGGGGGATTTTCGGTGGTGAATCTGGGCTCCCCATTAGTTTTATATCTCAAATATTTTTATTTATGTTTCTATGAATCATCTATTATTTGCAATTATTTAGACATTTTATTTTTTATTGATCACCATTATATTTTAAAAATATTATGTAGATTCTTGCAAAACCACTAACAATGGATAAAACAATGGTATCAAATTTACGATGGAAGTGGTTTTTTCTCTAAGGGAAAAATTAGGTGTTTCTTACCCTAAAATATATATTTTTTTTACTAAAACTTGATACGTCTACTATCTATTAACTAGGTGCTCATGAAATATACACATAAAATATAGTCTATACCATTATAACATATAACATACCCTTAAAAAATGTTTAGGTGAGAAGAGTTTAAGCTCCTAACATTGTTGAGGAGATCTTAAATATCTGTCTCACATGATCATCATGGTATATATAGATGATTTTGTCATCACATGTAGTTATGAGAAAATGATTCTTATAGCAAAGAATGACTTGAAAAACTCATTTAACATAACTGACCTTAAACTATTATACTATTGTATAGAATTAGAGACATGGTAGACACATCAACACATATTTGTCTCACAAATAAAGTATGCTATGATATTTCTTGAGAAATATCACATGAATGATTGTAAAGAAACAAGGCTACACATCTCATGTTTTGACTCCTATCCATCTATAAATGCAACTCTCTATCAACAAATCCTCTCAAAATATAATTATTTGAAGAAATTATCTTATCATCATATTACAAAATCATGCTATCATGAACACCTTATTGTATGAGTGTGCAACATAATATACTAATCTTATCATCATATTATAAAAAATTGTAATATGATAGACTATCTTATTGTAATAATATATAACAATATAAATATTTAAATTTTTGGTGCATCAATATGATTTTTATGTTTTTCACCTATTGTAACACATAACAATATAAAAATGTATGGGTTTAATAAAATTACTATTTATTCATTATAATATCTATCTATCTATCTATCTATCAAGAAACTTTATTCTTGAAAATATCTTTAAAAAATAAGAGATTCATCACACCCGCATGCTATAACCTAATGTTATGAGTGGTAAGAAATATCATTTGAACATATTGAAATACTTGTAGCTCTAATCTTATTATCCATCTTATTATCTAGTTGACAAACATTTTAACATACATGTGTTTGGTCTTATAAATTACTTAAGTCTCAATTAATTTTGGGATATTTACTTTTATATAAAGAGTACATTGAAAATAATTTTAAATATAAAAATATAATACATATATTCAAACCACAGTGTGGGCGAGTGTGTGGTGGATTTGTGTTAAATTCTCTATTAATAAGTATAGCTCTCGGATTTATGAAGGATCATGGTTGGGATGAGACTGCTCAACCCTGTGCATCGATCATAGAGGTTTCTCACAATAACCAAAATATTTTTATTTTATTTTTTTTTTTTTTATATATATATATATATATATATATATATATATATATATATATATATATATATATGAAAAATGGAGTTATAAATTTTTTTTTTTAAATATTAATGATTCAGTCAAATAGTTAATACATATAATACAATTTTATTTTTTAAGGATATATTTACATATTTAATTAAAAATATATATATAAGACTTTCTGTACATTAAGTTAATGCCATCTAAAATAAATGTTACCTATTAAAATCAATTAATTTAGTGTCATCTAGAATAAATTTTATCTATTAAAACCTATTTTTCAGTGACATTTTATTCTATTTAAATATAATTGAAATGGAATTAAAATAATATTTATAAAACTTATTAATATCATTATTTTTACGCAACAATGCATAGACTTATATTATTTCTGGATAACTATTTAAAAATTAGATTCCTATACTTCAAATACATTTTTGATTCTATATTTTTTAATTTTTATATAACAATATTTATTTAATAATTTTTTATAAAAGAATTGATGAATAAAATTTGTTCTAGTTAAAATACTTCCTATACTTGCACTTAGGGGTGCAATGCAATGGTATGGGCTTTGGATCTTCTTCGGAAGGTCCAAGGTTCAAACCGTGGTGTGGGCAAGTGTGTGAGGGGGTGGGTGTGTGGTGGATTTGTGTTAAATTCTCTATTGATAAGTATAGCTCTCGACTTTACGAGGGGTCATGGTTGGGAGGAGACTACTCAACCTTATGCGTCGGTCATAAATATTTCTCACAATAACTAAATAAAAAGAAAATACTTCCTATACTTCAATGTTAAAGAATGGAAAATAAAACTTCAATTCCCTTATAAAAGTTAGTTTGCTCCTTAAATTATAAAATAATACAAAAAAAAACTATGAATGTTACATTTTGATGTAATTCCATTTATTATTATCTTGTAATATTTGTCTAGAAAAACACAAGCAAATACTAACAATTTAAATGTAACACACTTTTTTTTTACTTTTAACTTAGTTAAGTGATTTTCATCATTAATAATTAATTTTTAATTTAATATTAATTTATTATTATTATTATTAAGAAGAAATAAGGTTTTGAAAGAGATCTTGCCACCTTGCTTTTTATTTTTATTTTTTTATTATTATTTTTAATTAGTTTAATTTAATAGATAATTTTTAAAATTAACTTAATTCAGTGATTTTCATGATTAATAATTAATTTAATTTTTTTTTTTCAATTATTTAAATTTAATAGATAAATTTTACAAATTTATATGTTTGTTTATATAATATTATGCTTGCACATGTTTGCTAAACACAAGAACTTAGATTTAAACATTCAAGAATTTAAATTTACACATTTTAGTTAGATATAAGGTCTCTTAAAATTGTTACGGTTTTAATTTACAAAAAAATGTTAGAATAAGTAATTAATCTCTTAAGTTTTACTAGGATAGACATACTTGAGTTCTCACTCCTCCATGAGTGAGGTGAACTCTCAGTATAGTCTAGATCATATTTGATGAGTTGGTGTAATCCAATGGCTCTCAATGATCAACTTTGCTATTTATACAAAGTTGATCAATGAAATAAATAAATCAGTTCTATTTTGTTTCTTCAAATATTGTAATGCTTTGTAGTTCTAATCTTAGGAAATTCTAACATGGTACCAGAGCAGGATATATTCTACTAAGCATTATCTCTTGAAGGAAGTTTCTCAAACTAGTTCTTATCTCTATTTTTTTTTTTTTTAAAGAAGTTTTATTTTCATATCTATTGTAGATTGCTCATTTTCATCTGCAATTTTTTTGGAAAGTCTATTTATAGTTCTATCTAATTTTTTTTTACAAGTAAATTTTACCATAATAGATTCTCATTATGTTTTAAAATAAAAATAGATAATTGTTTCAATAAGAATTTTTTTGAAATTTTTATTTTTTTTACCATTTTTCAAGGCAATATAAAAATTTTATTTTTCCTTTTAGTTCCTACCATTTTTAACTTGTTCTCCAAAATTCTCAAAATAAAACATGCTAGTCCACATATCTTGACTCACATTTGCCTTGGCTCCTCCTTCACAATCACTATATCATTTTTTGTGGAAAATTTTCATGGGCATTCCTTTTCATGGAGATCGTTCAAAATCGTAGACTCATTATTTCTCAAGAGTCTTTGTATATTTTAAATAAGTAGATCATAAGATATTTTTTTAATACAATATTCCTCATGTATTTATTGTGAGATATTAGGTCATTAATTAAAAGTAGTGCTTATGCTAAATTATAATACGTGTCAAGTTCTTATCCAAAAATACCTATGTCTCAAGCTTGGAGCGCGGTGTTTTCTTTTTTCTTCATCAATGGGCATTTGGCACAATCTTAGAGCATAGCGGAGTCCAAATATCCAATATTTTCAATCTTAATTTTACTCTAATCTTACCTTCTATCCATTCTCAGGCGCTTCAATGATCATATTCAAATATTATATATCCTATTGTGTGAATATTGCAATGAATGGTGTACTAGTTGCATCCTACCCTATATTCAGGGGGTAGATTTCTTATTACATCATCATGACCTTCCTAGAATACACTACATATAGGATGGCAATGTGATCTACCAATTGATCTCTCTCCTCCTACAAGAATGCCATCTCTTGCTCATATGTCTATTAAAGCATGACTATTTATCTTTGTTGCTCCATATTCTACACCTCCCTAATTGCCTCCCAAGCATCCCTCCCAAGCATCTATATTAGCCCTATACGTCATTAACACACCCTCTTAAATCCCTATATGTCACCTCAAATCATATTGATTTGCATATATTGTAGCACAAGATATTTTTCTAGTACTAGCCTCATTTTTCACTCTCATAAGTGGGGACAATGCAAAAAGGGATGCAACTAATAATGGTGCCCTTCTTGATTCCCCATATGTAGCATTATATCCAATTATACACCTCATTAATGTGTTTCATTAGTGCCTCTATAAAATTGATATCGCTCACCATAAGTGCTTGTTGGTCATTCCTTTGTCATTATGACCATCTAGGGTCAAAACTAGCAGTATCATTGTCATGATATTGAATCCATTCCAACATTATCTTACCCTTGATCAACTATCTCTATGTCACCTACATTATCTATGGGATGATTGTTAGGATTTGATATATTTCCAAACCCTCTCTCCCTTACAAATTGCTATAATTAGATAGGTCCTTACATTGGGATGTCCTCACAGGCTTTAAACAATGAGAAAATATGACTAAATTGATACATATACCCAAATAACCATTTCATATTTCAAATTTGGGCTAGTTTATATCTATCATCTTCCCATTAATTGTACCCTCTCCAAGACCTCTAAACATATGCTTAGCTTAAATATTATTAGTAGCCTTGTGTGTCATTACCAGTGTCCCCTAAATGGTCTCTAGCTCTCTCCATTAATATGGTGATCCCAAAAATATGCTACAAGCACCTCCATGTTTTCCACATAATTAGGAAATCCATGTGGTCATCTAATAGCTTGGTGCTCCCAACACCACACTTGAAGAAGTGTGTAACACACCAAACATTGGCCTCCCCAACACACCACCTTGTGTAAAGTGTCTTATATCTTGAAAAGGATAATTGGTCCCTAGGAAAATTACTCTAGGTTGTCCATAATCCTCATGATCACCTCTCCCTATCCCTAGTAAATACATTGCCTACTTGTATCTCTTACAAGGAGACCTAGCATGATGGCATACAACAAGTTCATCTGCTTGTCTAGTTAACCTTTTCTATACATGGTATTATCATAAATGCCAAATCAACTTAGATTGAACACCTCATATTTCATTAGTATATGCATTGTCCTTTACCATTCCTAAGTCATCTAAGCATGGGCACTTCAAATAGGTATCCTAAGGATGCATAAAAAATTATCCAAGCTAATCAAAATCACATATTTTGATAGTTGAAAGGTACTCTTTTTTTAGAACCAATCTCAACCAATGCAATTAATAGAGCTTGATCAAACTATACTTTTGGTATGAGGGCTATATGATACATCCCAATGACCTTTAGGAGTCTATGGTCAATGTAATCTAGTAGCTACTAGATCATATCCAACATATATGGACTCCTCTAATGATATTCTAATATGTTTTGTCTCACCTACAAAATCTATAAACCCATTTGTAAAACCTAACTCTTTAAATTAGTGTAAACGTCAACGTAAATTTATCAATTTATTTCTCATTAAAAAACAACCATCGATTCAAAAAATCACTATCAAGGTAAACTTACCATCAATATGCAAAACCATTATCATGGAAAAACTACTTGCACTCAAAACAACTATCATAGAAAATTACCACTAGTAAATTAAACCTCTATTTGGAAAAATAACCATCAAGCAATACAAATTGCTATCATGAATTCGCTTGTAAGGTGTAAAATTGTTTTTCTGATTGGACAAGCATACTTTTGAATAAAAAATAAAATAAATCAAGAAATGTTTAAATTCATACCTAAACATGGATTCCTAGTGCTTCCACCGACACTCAAACCATGTCTACATGGTGTGTTGGTCTCACCTAGTGAGTCATCAAATATTTTAGATTTATTGAGAGTTAAAGTTGTAAAATATCCTTTTGAATATTAATTTTTTTAACCCCCTACATCTTTTTATCCCCCTCTTACTTGGGTCAATTTCATTTTTTTCTATTTTATCTCATCATTGCTCTATATGATGTCCTTGTAAAATTAATTTTCCATGAGAAATATGGTTGCCCCTATGAAATTAAAGGGGGCACACCAAGACAAGCTATATTTAATCTTACCTAGCATTAAATGCTATCTAAAAATGCAAATTTTGAGCAACCCATTTTTGCATCACTCAACATACCTTAAAAACTACAAACAAAAAAATGTTTTTACCTCAAAATTGGTGTATCTACATTAGTTTTTGATGTATTGATTATAAAATGATTTCATTAATAAAAAGGAAAATGTAGACACCCAATTTTGTACACCAAAACTTTCACTAATTCGCTGATCCCAATTAGGTAATAATTCAATCAACTAAACTAGCCTAATTAATATTCTATCCAAATTTACTACCATTAGGTAATCCTTAAACCAAATAAACTAGCCTAATCAACATTCTACCCAAATATTGAGCATTTATGACTCAAAAGTGAAACCATTGGTGATAAAAAAAACCATTGGTAGTGAATTTATGACCCTAATATTAAATTCACCAATTTGACATTTCCCACCCAAATTTGAAATTTTAATAGTCATATCACAAAACCATTGTTACAAATTTGCTAACAAAAGTTTTGATGTAGCAATCATGAAGTCTCAGAAACTTGCTTCTTAAGAACACCTCAAGCCATCCACCACTCCTTGGCATGGTCACACACGTTAGTCTATAAATCATGCCTAGACCTTATTGAATATTTTTAGCATCTTTGACTCTTTAGAACGTTCCCTCTAATAATCTCTTGAGAAATCTATAAATACAACCCTTAAGCAAGAAATTCCATCCAAATTTTTCATAGCAACAAGACTCTACAAAATTCTCTTTACATTCACTTTCTCTTTCATGCCAAATTACTACTAAATTACTTACTCAATCTTGGTCCTCTTATTTTAGCAATATATCTTTCTTGATCAAGCACTTGAGGTAATCTACTTAGTAGTTGAGGTTACAGATATTTGGGGGTTTCTCAAAGGGCCAAGGAAGAGGGAAAACTTGCCATCATTTAGTTGTGTCCTTTTACTATTCTCTTATTACTAATTTTATTCAATATTTATTTCATTCTTGACTAACATTTTAATTCCTTTGGTATCTCTTGATGTTACTAAACTTTTCTATATTACTAGCTAATTGCTCCTACACATTTTATTTACTATTTATTTTTCTATTAGTTCATGTTACTCTTTTTCTACATGTTTGCATACTGATTAACATATATCTTCATAACAATTTAATTTGGTTTTATAATCCTCCTAAAGTTATATATATATATATATTATATATATATATATATATATATATATATATATATCAAGGTATTTATCCCAGGTGTTGTAGGTGAGTTGGAGAGGAGAGGGCAATCCTCCAAGGTAGGTCCCAGGTTCGAATCTCCACCCTACCAAAAAGCTGAATTGGGTACCCAAAATCCAATTGATAATGTTGGTGCGGGTAGGGCTAGGTACGACCCTCGGGTGACTTTGACGGTGTAGAACCCCCTATTCGTGGTCTCTTAGACCAAGGCGGCTCCGCAAAGGGTTTTTCACTTAAAAAAAAAAAAATCCCTCTATACAGTCCCTACACCATTAACATAGTATATCTCAAAGTTTTCTGCCTTTTATCTCCTTATTTTTCTTACAAAAGCAAAACCACTATAAGACTATAGACTAGGCAACCATTTTTATTTTAACATATATATTTGGTATTTTCTCATACTTTCTTAAATAAATAGGGGTTTGGCTAATTGCCTAAGAAGATATCTCATCCTCTCCAAGATAGAATGACCCACTTCCATTGATTGTATGGTTTTCTCTATTTATTTTTTAGGTCATTGCAAAACTGCTGGTGATGGTAAAAACACTAGGGAGAGCTAGTGGTTTCACCTCTAAGGCAAAAATTAGAAGTTTTATATCTCAAATATTTTTATTTTTGTTTCTATGACTCATCTATTATTTGCCATTATTTAGATATTTTATTTTTTATTGATCACCATTATATTTTTAAAATATTATGTAGATTCTTGCAAAACCACTAACAATGGATAAAACGCTGGTATCAAATTTACGGTGGAAGTGGTTTTTTCTCTAAGAGAAAAATTAGGTGTTTCTTACCCTAAAATATCTATTTTTGTTACTAAAACTTGATATGTCTACTATCTATTAACAATTTAGGTTTCTATTTTCTGTTTTAGTATTGATTTAGTAGAAAGGAAATATATATTTTTTATTTGTGGAAAAAATCCCAAAAGGGATGCCACTTTCGGGTAAGACCCAAGGAGGCAGGGGTATCCATTCCGCCAAAAATGCCCAGGACTCGGACTTGGCCTACCACCTTTGACATACTCAAGGAGCAAACAAACACACAAAACCAATTTAAAAATAAGTAAATAACAACAAAAATAATAAAATAAAATAAAAAACATGCTCCTTGAGTGTGTCAAAAACAAAAGCACAACCAAACATGCACAATAAGAAAAAAGAAACCACAACACAAACCACATAGAAAAACACAAGAACCACATAACAAAACACAAACAAGACAAAAACAACAGAACACTACAAAGACATAACCCAAAAAAAAAAACATGAAAAATAAACACAACCAAAACCTAAAAAATAAAATAAAATAAAAATAAAAACAACCAAAAATAGACAATAAACATAAACAAAAGACATAGAAGACACTCACACATAAAAACATGAAATAACACAAACAAAGAGAAACCCAAGAACAAGAACGAAAAAAACACAAGAACAATAACAAAAAACATAAAAAAAACAAAACAACAAAAACACAAGAACAATGAAAAACAACACAAAGAACACAAAAACAAAACAAAACAAAAGAACCCACCCACCTTAAAAAACTAAACAAAAATAAATAAATAAGAAAAAAGAAAAAAAAAAAAAAACAATGACCTATCTAGACCAGAAGACTATTAAGGCAAGAATCAACAAAGGAAACAAAATAAAGAATAGAATGAGCTAGGGAACTAAAAAAAATTGAATGAACCAAAGAGAAGCCAAAAAAAAAAAACAACAAGAAGAAACTAGGTACCTTCAGAATTGGAGCCATCCAAAGAAATGATAGAAAGAAGAGCTTCCCTAATTTGAGAAGCCCACCATATAGGAGGGTGGCCATAACAAGTAAGATCACCTTTGTCCAAAGCCCAATTAGCTAAAGCATCAACACTCTTGTTTTGATCTCTCACCACATGACTATAATCAACTTTCAAAAATCCCATCCTGGATTAACTAAATCTTCTCAATAATTCTTTTTATTCTCCAATCCACCTTATGATTCTTAGAAGGAGTCTTCAAGAGATTAATCATAAGTTGAGAGTCAGACTCAACTAACACCTTTTCCTATCCAACCTTAGTAGCCTCCTGAAGGCCTCTGAGGATACCATACCCCTCAGCAAGGTTATTGGAAAGAAAACCCAAATTCTTAGCAAAAGTAAAAACCAAGGAGCCATCTGAAAGTCTACCAATTCCTCCCACACTAGCTTTTCCAGGGTTCCCTCTAGAGGCTCCATCAGTATTGACTTTTCCAAAATCCTTAGGAGGAGGTTGCCAATTTCTAGTCCTATCCATCTTACTAATACTCACATTCCTTTTAAGTTGGTTGCCCTTAGAAGGTTTAATCTTCAATCTTTGCATCACTTGATCCCATATTTGGTGGGAGTTTTTAGGGTGATTAAGGAGTTGATGGACTAATTCAACTAAGTTGGCTATGGTATTTTGCCAAATATAGTGAATATCCTTCCTATCTTGATTAAAAATTTGGTTGTTCCTTTCATTCCAAATATTCCAAAGAAGAATGGTAGAACCCATCCAAACTAACTACCTAATAAAATGATCAACACCCTCTTGATTAGGCCAATCCCTCCAAAGTTGTTCAAAAGTAAAAAAATTTGACCACTGTAAGCCAAGTAAAGTGGCCATTCTCCTCCATAGCTTAGAGGCTAAAGTACACTCAATAAAAATATGGTTGATATTTTCTACATTCTCTTCACACATTTCACATCTAAAAGGGCCATGAAAACCATGCTTCATAAGTTGCTCACCAAGTAAGCACCCTACGATGCAATAAAATCCAATTAAAGAACCTCACCTTAGGCCAAATATTTTGAGCCCACAATTGAGAAAATATGTCGAAGAATGGTTGGGATTATTATGGCATAAGGTCAAATAACCTTGAGCAATGGAATACTCACCCTTAGTAGTGTTGTTCCATCCAAAACAATCTTTTTCATGGGACCAAGAGAGGGATCTCATATGAAGTATGCCTTGGATATCTTGTCTTTGCCTTTCTAGTATTTGAATAGGTCAGTCCTCAATAGGGATCCAATATCTACCAACCTTTGAATTACCAGTATGGTACCAACATTAATTAGCCACCTTTATCCAATTAGCTCGGTGAAGCTCCTCCATCAAAGGCCTCCAATCGGGAAACTGAGTTATTAAATGCTTGTGACCATCCCAAGAATCTATCCAAAAATTTGCATGTTGACCATTATGAATGATCCAAAATAATTTTTTCTTTATCAAATCCTCACCAGTCTTAAGAACTGCTAAAATGGGAGAACCTTTGGTAGGAAGTTGATAGCGAACAAGGTCTTCAGGACTTTTGTTCTCAGCATATTTAGCACAAATATTATTGGCCCAAAGAGCATTGGGGTTATGCAACATCCTCCAATATAATTTAGCAGCTAAAGCTTTGTTGTTATTAATTGAAGACCGGAATCCTAACCCCCCTTCACTCTTAGGAAGACATAAAGTATCCCATTTCATCAAGGCCCATTTTCTTTTCTCCTTAGTACCACTCCAAAGGAAACGATGACTAATTTGATCCAATTCTTGAAGAACAACCTTTGGGATATTCAAAACGGAAGAAACATAAATAGGAATAGCTTGAAGGACTGATTTTACCAAGGTGATTCTACCCCCAGAAGAAAGCCACTTGTTGGTCCACTTTCCAATTTTCTTCTTGACTTTGTCCAACAACCAATTCCAATATTTATTTTTTTGCCTTTGAATATTTATGGGAATACCTAAATAAGTGATTGGAAGAGAGGTCTTCTTATATCTTAATTTATCCAAGACCATGGATTCCTGTCTAGCAGAGCAATGAGAGAAAATAACTTCAGATTTATCTTTATTGATCAACTACCCAGTAGCCTTAGAAAAACAACTAATCATTTGCTTAATATTAGAAGCTTCCTTAACTATAGCTTTACCTAAAAGAGTAGAGTCATCCACAAATTGAATATGAGAGATAGGTCTAGCTCCATGAGCAATGGTAACTCCCTAAATGGTTTTGTTTTCCCTCTTTTTGGTTATAGTCCTATCCAAGCATTCAACAAGAATGATGAATAAATAAGGGGATAGCGGGTCACCTTGCCTAATACCTCTGGAAGCTGGGAAATACTGAGAAGGCCTGCCATTGATAAGAACTAAGTAGGAAACTCGAAGAGACACATCCCATAATCCAATCCATCCAATCCTTAGAGAAACCAAATTGCCTCAAAACTTTGATAAGGAAGTGCCAATCCACTCTGTCATAAGCTTTGGATAAGTCTAACCGAATGAACATAGAAGGAGAATTTTGCATATCCATGGAATGGATGGCTTCCTAAGCAAGAACTATCTCATCTACTATTTGACATCCTTCCACATATCTCCCTTGCTCTAGGGAAATAATCTTATGCAAAAGAGGCTTCAACCTTTCTACCATGATTTTAGTAATGATTTTGAGAAGAACATTACATAAAGCAATAGGTCTAAAATATGAGATATGATCAACCTCTTGAGCTTTTGGAACAAGAGTAATATAAGTTTTATTGATAACCTTCAAAATTTCTTTGGCTTTCCTGGCTTCTTCCACCACCTCTAATAAATCAACATGAAGGATATCCCAAAACTCTTGGTAGAACTCAATAGGAAAACCATCATGACCTGGGGTTTTCCCTTTTTGCATTTTAAAAACTACTTTTTGAAGCTCATTAATAGTAACGAGAGCAGATCAAAATAGAGTTCTCCTCAGAAGTGATAAGAGAAGGGATTGCTTGAAGAACATTTTGTTGAGAAGCTGAGTCAAGAGGAGTAGAAATAAAAATATTGGAAAAGTAATCAACAACAATAGAGTTCATGCCATCCCAAGTATAAACAACATCTCTAGTATCTAAAGTTAAGGAAGAAATAAAGTTGTGAGATCTTCGAGCTAGAAGAGATTTGTGAAATAAATTTGTGTTTTGATCTTCTTCTTTGAGCCATTGAATTCTAGATTTTTGCTTCCATAAGATTTCTTCTCTTTTTTCCCATTCCTCTAATTGAGTTGTGAGTTTAATTTCATCTGCACTTCTCTTCTCTGTGAGGCCATCTAAATGGATTTTCTTATTCAAATTTTCAATATGAGCAATAACTTCATGTTTTTTTTATGAACATCCCCAAACTCTTTCCAGCTTCCAAGTCTTGATTTTGGATTTAATGTATTGCAGTATTTTGGCAAAATAGAACATCTTAGTCCCATGCCTAGGTTTACCTTCCTTCCACCATTGTTGCACACGAGGTCTCAAGGAAATGTCTCTGAGCCACATTAATTGAAAACAAAAAGGAGAGAAAATCACATTGGTTTTCCACATTTCCACCATGACTGGTCAATGATCCGAACCAGCATTATTAAGAGTCTTCACTTTAGGAATGTGACCATGGATTAAGAAATTTTTAGAGATAAAAAACCTATCCAATCTCTCCATTATACAAGCTACGCCTTGTCTTCTGTTAGACCAAGTCATAAGGCCATTATCTGGTTGGATATCCACAAGATGGAGGTTTGCAATATATTCACTCATGAGGTCAATGCTTTTGTCCAAATTTCTATTTCCCCCCATTTTCTCATCCAGAGAGAGGATGGTATTGAAATCTCCTCCGATCAAGATCCAAGATTTAGGAAAATGAGATATAATATGAGTAATATCCTTCCACTGTCTTATTTTTTCCTCTAAAGAAGTCGGGGCATAAATAGTAATGTAGAGCATAATCTGGTTGGAATGTCTACTTTGAATAGCTATAGCCAACAAACCCCAAATGCCAACCATATGGTGAATAACTACCTCTTTTGGGTCCCAAAGACAAGCAATGCCACCCGAAGTTCCTTGGGAACTGAGGGAAACCACTTTTCCATCTGGCCAAATTTTATCGGCAATTAAGTCCATATCCTCCATTGACATCTTTGTTTCTTGAAGGAAAACAAGATGTGGATGATTTATTTGAATCATTCTTCTAATTTTATTTTGTTTTGAAAGACTCCCTTTGAGTCCTCTAATATTCCAAGTGATGATCTTCATTAATACTAGGGCTAAAACAGTTGGGAAGGGCAACAATATTACCTTCCTCTACAAGCTTTTCACCTTCTTTTACCATATGATATTGATTGGTCTTGCGACCTATTTTTTGATTGGAATCCATCTTCAATTTTTTTTCCCTGTTTCTTGACTTATTCCAATTGAATTTGAGATGGCTTCTAACCTTGAAGAATGCTCATACACTCGCCAAAATTTTACTAGATGGTTCAATGGAGTCTATATTGGGACCTGCATTATTTGAAGTTTTGACATTTGAAATATTGTTTTTCTTGTGTAAATTTTCTCCTTTTTTTTCTCGTTGAAAACCTTTGATTTGTTGGTTTGTCTCTGAGTTCTTCCCTTCATATTTAAATTGTGTTTCTAAGATTTCAGTTTCCATTATTTCCTCTTCCTCACTTGGGACATCATTTGTGGAAAGTATTTAAAACATATTAGCAAATGAATTTGATTGATCCTTCATAACTATTTTTTTCTGAGTGTTCTTCTTAGGTATTTGGAAACCTACTGAGTTTATATCTTCTTTCTTTTGATTAGGAATTTTATTTGGGCAAGCACTGGCCAAATGACCATATTCATGGAAAATTCTACAATGAAAAGGAATGTTCTCATAGTCCACTACTTGCTTCCAAGTGTCTTCCCCAAATTGTAATGTGATATTTTTAGGAAGGGGTTTGTCAAAATCCATTAAAACACAAATTTGAGCATAAATAATATGTTCAAAATTTTGAGTACAATCAACAATCATCATAAAAGTTCCTAAAGAGTTTCCAATTGAAGAAAAAATAGTAGGATTCCAAAATTCAATAGGGAGGCCAAAGAGTCTAACCCACACGGGAGCTATAGAATGCATCTCTTCTTCGGATTTAAATTTAGTATGCCAGGGCTTCATGAAAAGCACTACCCTTCCAAAAAACCAAGGACCCCCTTGAAAAGTTTTCTCTCTATCTTCATTATTAGCAAATAAAACAAGAAAATAACCATTTGGATAAATAGAGATTTGTAACTCACCTTTAGTTTTCCAGCTTTTTTTAGCCTAGACTTTGAAAGCAGATAGACTCGAACGAAAACCCACGAACCGACAAATTAGTCCTCTTTTTTCCAAATATTCAAAGCCAGGATGAATGTTCCCCATACCAAGCTTAACAATAGGAGTTCCATCAGCTGCTTTAAGACATCCTGACTCTATTTTCCTAGGATCAATCTTAGGCATTCTTAGAGGTTTATGGGAAGCCCTAATATTGATATTAGCATTGGGCTGAGGCTGTCCACCATGAAGGGCATCCCTAAAATTCATTTTTGGGACTGAGTCTTCAAAATTCTTACCCTTGACAAGGGTTTTCACAGTAGAATTATTTTGTGGGTGCACCTTAGCACTAGATTCATTTGAGATATGAGCCATTTTTTGATCAACTGCTTGAAACTTGTTTCGAGATCTCTTTAATCCTTGCCCTAGACATTGTGGAAAGGTATGGTTTTCACTTTTCTTTTGAGCAGCAAATTGGAAGCCATTGTCACTCAAGTTCACAGTATGATCTATTGAAAGACAAATTTCTAACCCACCTTGTATCACCTACAATATTTCTTGCTAAAATATTGATCATAAACCACAAAAATATTGTCCGCTA
Organism: Wollemia nobilis; assembly: GCA_028583015.1. Lineage (NCBI taxonomy): Eukaryota > Viridiplantae > Streptophyta > Pinopsida > Araucariales > Araucariaceae > Wollemia > Wollemia nobilis. The sequence continues at coordinate 38,136 of JAQPPZ010002691.1, read as the reverse complement.
GGGCCCGAAGGCCCTAAAAACCAACCTCTAGAGCTGCTTGCACTCAACCCAGATGAAACCCTCACATAGCCACTTGCCAAATATATCATTCACACATAGGGCTACGCTAGGATATGTGTTGCTCCAAATAATATGAAAATTTATGGAGACGTTCTAGGGTTTTTCAGGAATCTACCTTCAAAATTTTAGCTCAATCCAAGTTCGGATGAGTGAGATATGGCCGAAACGAGTTCGGTAGTTTGGGAAGTCCTACGAAAATCATCCAGCTTGTCACTTCAACTTCTTACACTTACCCAGTATACAAATTTTCTAGAAATGAAATATTGAACTTAGCCTAATTGTTTGTATTGTTTTAGGCAAAAAATTGAAATTTCATGTAGATACATTTAGGATAGCTTGGTTGATTGAATATATCTCTTGGACCTTACCCCTTAAAAAGAAAATAATGTTTTACTTTTCTTGTACCATTAAAATTAAAATATCATATAGCATAGGGATTTTTTCATCTTGCATATATTGTTTGCTTGCTTACTTAATTTTAGATTTATGTTTTTAAGGTCTTGGAAAATAATCTTATTAGGAAAATGTTGTTTTCTATTAGAAACACTAGGTTCTCATGAAATATACACATAAAATATAGTCTAGACCCTTATAACATATAACATACCCTTAAAAAATGTTTAGGTGAGAAGAGTTTAAGCTCCTAACATTGTTGAGGAGATATTAAATATCTGTCTCACATGATCATCATGGTATATATAGTTGATTTTGTCATCACATGTAGTTATGAGAAAATGATTCTTGTAGCAAAGAATGACTTGAAAAACCCATTTAACATAATTTATATTAAACTATTATACTATTGTATAGAATTAGAGACGTGGTAGACACATCAGCACATATTTTTCTCACAAATAAAGTATACTATGATATTTCTTGAGAAATATCACATAAATGATTGTAATCCCATGATGAATCCTATTGAAACAAGGCTACAAATCTCATGTTTTGACTCCTATCCACCTATGAATGTAACTCTCTATCAACAAATCCTCTCAAAAAATAATTATTTGAATAAATCATCTTATCATCATATTACAAAATCATGCTATCATGAACACCTTATTGTATGAGTGTGCAACATAATATACTAATCTTATCATAATATTATAACAAATTGTAATATGATAGACTATCTTATTGTAATAATATATAACAATATAAATATTTAAATTTTTGGCCCATCAATATGATTTTTATGTTATTCACCAATTGTAACACATAACAATATAAAAATGTATAGGTTTAATAAAATTAATATTTATTCATTATAATACTATTTTTTTTCTATCTATCTATCTATCTATCTATCTATCTATCTCTAAACATATTGAAAGACTTGTAGCTCTAAGCTTATTATCCAGTTGACAAACATTTTAACATGTGTTTTGTCTTATAAATTACTTAAGTCTCAATTAATTTTGGGATATTTGCTTTTATATAAAGAGTACATTGAAAATAATTTTAAATATAAAAATATAATACATATATTCAATCCACAGTGTGGGCGAGTGTGTGAGGGGGTGGGTGTGTTGTGGATTTGTGTTAAATTCTCTATTGATAAGTATAGCTGTCGGCTTTACGAAGGGTCAACCCTGTGCATCGATCATAGAGGTTTCTCACAATAACCAAATAATAATAATAAAAAATAAATAAATAAATAAATAAATAATATATATATATATATATATATATATATATATATATATATATGTGAAAAATGAAGTTATAAGTTAATTTTTTTTTTAAATATTAATGATTCAGTCAAATAATTAATACATATAATACAATTTTATTTTTTAAGGGTATATTTACATATTTAATTAAAAATATATATATAAGACTTTCTGTACATTAAGTTAATGCCATCTAAAATAAATGTTACCTATTAAAATCAATTAATTTAGTGTCATCTAGAATAAATTTTATCTATTAAAACCTATTTTTTAGTGACATTTTATTCTATTTAAATATAATTTAAATGGAATTAAAATAATATTTATAAAACTTATTAATATCATTATTTTTACACAACAATGCATAGACTTATATTATTTTTGGATAACTATTTAAAAATTAGATTCCCATACTTCAAATACATTTTTTAATCTATATTTTTTAATTTTTATATAACAATATTTATTTAATAATGTTTTATAAAAGAATTGATGAATAAAATTTGATGTAGTTAAAATACTTCCTATACTTGCACTTAGGGGTGCAATGCAACGGTACGGGCTTTGGCTCTTCTTCGGAAGGTCCAAGGTTCAAACCGTGGCATGAGCGAGTGTGTGAGGGGGTGGGTGTGTGGTGGCTTTGTGTTAAATTCTCTATTGATAAGTATAGCTCTCAGCTTTATGAGGGGTCATGGTTGGGAGGAGACTGCTCAACCTTGTGCGTCGGTTATAAAGATTTCTCACAATAACTAAATAAAAAGAAAATACTTCCTATACTTCAATGTTAAAGAATGGAAAATAAAACTTTAATTCCCTTATAAAAGTTAGTTTGCTCCTTAAATTACAAAATAATACTAAAAAAAAATATGAATGTTACATTTTGATGTAATTCCATTTTTTATTCTCTTGTAATATTTGTCTAGAAAAACACAAGCAAATACTAACAATTTAAATGTATCATACTTTTTTTTTACTTTTAACTTAGTTAAGTGATTTTCATCATTAATAATTAATTTTTAATTTAATATTAATTTATTATTATTATTAAGAAGAAATAAGGTTTTGAAAGAGATCATACCACCTTGCTTATTATTTTTAATTTTTTATTATTCTTTTTAATTAGTTTAATTTAATAAATAATTTTTATAATTAACTTAATTCAGTGATTTTCATGATTAATAATTAATTTTATTTTATTATTATTATTTTTTCAATTATTTAAATTTAATAGATAATTTTTATAAAGTTATATGTTTGTTTATATAATATTATGCTTGTACATGTTTGCTAAACACAAGAACTTAGATTTAAACATTCAAGAATTTAAATTTACACATTTTAGTTAGATATAAGGTCTCTTAAAATTGTTATGGTTTTAATTTACAAAAAAATGTTAGAATAAGTAATTATTCTCTTAAGTTTTACTAGGATAGACATACTTGAGTTCTCACTCCTCCATGATTTAGGTGAACTCTCAATATAGTCTAGATCAGATTTGATGAGTTGGTGTAATCCAATGGCTCTCAATGATCAACTTTGCTATTTATACAAAGTTGATCAATGAAATAAATAAATCAGTTATATTTTGTTTCTTCAAATATTGTAATGCTTTGCTATTCTACTCTAAGGAAATTCTAACATGGTACCAGAGCAGGATATATTCTGCTAAGCATTCTCTCTTGAAGGAAGTTTCTCAAACTAGTTCTTATCTCTTATCTTTTAAAAAAAAAAAAAGTTTTATTTTCATATCTATTGTAGATTGCTCATTTTCATCTGCAATTTTTTTGGAAAGTCTATTTATAGTTCTATCTAATTTTGTTTTACAAGTAAATTTTACCATTATAGATTCTCCTTATGTTTTAAAATAAAAATAGATATTTGTTTCAATAAGAAAAGTTTTGAAATTTTTATTTTTTTTGCCATTTTTCAAGGCAATATAAAAAAATTATTTTTCCTTTTGGTTCCTGCCATTTTTAACTTGTTCTCCACAAATCTCAAAATAAAACACATTGGTCCATATCTCTTGACTCACATTTGCCTTGACTCCTCCTTCACAATCGCTATATCATTTTTTGAGGAAAATTTTCATGGGCATTCCTCTTTGTGGAGATCGTTCAAAATCGTAGAGTCGTTATTTCTCATGAGTCTTTGTTTATTTTAAATAAGTAGATCATGAGATATTTTTTTAATACAATATTCCTCATGTATTTATTGTGAGATATTAGGTCATTAACTAAAAGTAGTGCTTATGCTAAATTATAATACGTGGCAAGTTCTTATCCAAAAATACCTATTTCTCAAGCTTGGAGCGCGGTGTTTTCTTTCGTCTTCCTCAATGGGAATTCAACACAATATTAGAGCTCAACGGAGACCAAATATCCAATATTTTCCCTCTTAAATTTACTCTAAGCTTACCTTCTATCCATTCTCAGGCACTTCAATGATCATATTCAAATATTATATATTCGATTGTGTGAATATTGCTCTCTCATCTAAGCTTTTATTCAGCATCGTAATTTTTTGAATATGTGTAGCTTTGTTCTATGATTATTGCTCTCTGTGTTGCTTTCCTTATATGATAGAGTAAGCATCATTCACATATCTCTAAGATATTTTGTAAGTACAAAAAATGCTTGCATTCTCCTTCTTTGGAACTCTCGATCAACATTTGCTTGGCGTTCTTCGCTTTCATTGTGCCTTTCAAAAGTTTGAAGCTCCTTCCCTAATATCTTCTAAGTATGGAGCGATCATTTAGATCAAACGTGCACTCATTTCTAAATTTTCATAGGTGTTTCTCTCATTTTTTGTTTTTTTTTGGATTCTCGAATTCAAGGTCATTGACATATGTAAGAATCATGTTTTCTGAAACCAATTTTTTTTTTTTTTTTTGATTGGTTGAAAGGGTGTTGAAAGGTCCCTAAACCTTGTACAAACCAGCCGTGAGCCTCCAAAAAGGGAGGAAAATGGGAAGAACGGTGGCAGCAGAATGAGAAAGCCTAAAAATAGCAGGGGCTACCTAAGGAAGAGGTACCTAGAGGAACCAACTAGAAGAACTTTTGTTGCATGTTTTCCAAGAAGACCGAAGTGACCCAAAATATAAAGATCAAAGAAAAAGCAAAACACCACAAGGAGTAAAGTGTCGTGATATCGCGACATGTTGCATTTTCATGCTCCATAGCAAAGAGAGAAAGCAAGGAGGAAAAAGTATCGCGATATCGCAACATGTTGCAACGTCACGGCCAAAAGAGAAAAAGTGTCACGATATCGCGACATGTTGCATCATCGCAGCCAAAGGAGGAAAAATATCACGATATCATGACATGTTGCATTGTCGAGGCCAAAAAAGAAAAGGTGTCGTGATATCATGACATGTTGCATCATCGAGGCCAAAAAAGAAAAGGTGTCGTGATATCGTGACATGTTGCATCGTCGAGGCCAAAGGAGAAAAAAGTGTCGTGATATCATGACATGTTGCATCGTCATGGACAAAGGAGGAACAGTGTCACAAAATTGTGACATGTTGCATCGTCAAGGTCAAAAAAGAAAATGTGTTGCGATATCATGACATGTTACATCGTCGAGGACAAATGAGAAAAAGTGTTGTGATATCACGACATGTTGCATCGTCGCAGCCAAAGGAGAAAAGGTGTCACGATATCGTGACATGTTGCAACTTCGTGGAAAAAGGAGAAAAAGTGTTGCGATATCGTGACATGTTGCATCATCGCGGACAAAGGAGAAAAAGTGTTGCGATATCGCGACAAGTTGCATCGATGTAGCCAAAGGAGGAAAAAGTTTCGCGATATCGTGACATGTTGCATTTTTGCGGCCAAAAGAGGAAAGTGTCGCGATATAGCAACATGTTGCATTTTTGCGGCCAAAAGAGCAAAGTGTCGCGATATCACAACATGTATTTTTGCAGCCAAAGGAGAAAAAGTGTCACGATATCATGACATGTTGCATCGTCGTGGCTAAAGGAGAAAAAGTGTTGCGATATCGCTACATGTCGCATCGTCACGGCCAAAGGAGAAAAAGTGTCACGATATCGAGACATGTTGCATTGTCGCGACCAAAGGAGAAAAAGTGTCACAATATCGTGACATGTTGCATCGTCGTGGCCGAAGGAGAAAAAGTGTCACGATATTGCGGCATGTTGCATCATCGCGGCCAAAGGAGAAAAAGTGTCACGATATCGCGACATGTTGCATTTTTGCAGCCAAAATAGAAGAAATAAAAAGTGTCACGATATCGCGACATGTTGCATTTTCACGGCCAAAAGAGAAGAAATAAAAAGTGTCGTGATATCACGACATGTTGCATCATCACGGCCAAAGGAGAAAAAGTGTCGTGATATCGTGGCATGTTGCATCGTCACGGCCAAAAGAGAAAAAGTTTTACGATATCGCAGCATGTTGCATCGTCGCGGTCAAAGGAGGAAAAAGTGTCATGATATCGTGACAAGTTGCATCGACACGGCCAAAGGAGGAAAAAGTGTCGCGATATCGTGACATGTTGCATCGTCACAGCCAAAGGCGGAAAAAGCGTCACGATATTGCGACATGTTGCATTTCATGACCAAAAGAGGAAAGTGTCGCGATATCGCGACATGTTGCATTTTTGCGGCCAAAGGAGGAGAAAGAAAAAGTGTCACGATATCGCGACATGTTGCTTTTTCATGGCCAAAGGAGGAGAAATAAAAAGTGTCGTGATATTGCGACATGTTGCATAAGAGCATCAACAGACCAAACCAATCCCCTTGGCAACAACTCACATTGTGCAAATATTGAAACTTGTAGGATCGTTCCTTAGGCCAATGGGGAAGGAGTCTCTCCACACTTGAATGTCATATTTTTGGACTCCCCTGTTAGTAAGCCAGTCCATAACTTTGTTTCCTTCCCAGTACTGATGCTTAATGACTAATTATGGGTAATTTCCAACAAGAGCCTTGCATTCTTGGAATATCAAAGCTAGGGACCAAGGAGGCTTAGCAGTACCTTTGAGGCAGTTGATACAGTGCAACGAGTCTCCTTCAATGACCAGTTTATTCAGTTGATATAGTGAAACCAATTTTTTTTTCATTAAGTTCATTTTAAAGTTTTGTTCATGACTTGAAATATGAATAAAATAGCCCACATTGTAGACCAGTCACTTGAAACTATTGAATTGTAAGATATCCCATTTAGTCAAAGTTCCTTATGAGAAATTATTTCATACATAACCAAAAATCCACTAGATTGTTCACGTTAATATTCTATATCAGTGCCCAACAATAATATTTATTCAATGCCATATCTCAAGCACTGACAGTCAAATCTCTATTTTCACCTCATGGAAAAATTTAGTTCCTTTTAACTTTTGGGTCAGAAAAACCAACACATTATCTATAGTTTAAAATATTTTCTACACTTTAAAAACACAAAGGATAAAAAACCAATCAAAAGGCTCTCAAAGTAACTTAAAGTGCTCAAGCACAAATTGCAATCTACCTTTTTAATAAGCACAATATAAAACTAATATCCATGTCAAGAGAGGATCAATAATAATTACCTTGAGTACTATAGCAATTCATTTCATTTTCAAACTAGAACACAAATATTTCTTGTGAATGCTCTCTACTATGGCATGAACATGTGTCAAGATTTATTTTTCCTAATTATTTATAAATCCTTCTTGATAACCTAGATAATAGTCAACTCATAATGTGCAAAATTTTATGCCTAGTTTTTATACCCCGAGGACTACTACTATATTGAAAGGATCAACCACAAGTATTCCATGTAATCCTTGGAGGCACTAGTTCCTTATTTATTAAAATTTCATACATGAATATGCTTTGGGTTCAACAAGTACATGGACAAGCTTGTTATGTAATTTTGCTGTGAATTATTGTGTTTCCCTTTATATGTGGTGATGGGTTGAGAAGGAGACCCGAAACATAAGTGAAGAGAATCAATGCTGATATCCATGAGATCCATCGTAATAGGATGAGAGTATTCTCTCCATATGTACCAAAATAAGTATTCTTGGGTGACATTCATTTCTTCTTCAATAACCTCTAATACTGTGCATGAAGAAATATAGTGGGACAATTCTGTTACATCGGGCACTCTAGGTTGGATAGGGATAAGGAAAGGGTTGTTATTTCATTTGGATATATGATTTTGTGCTTTCCATAATTTGTGGTTATAGTATAGAAAGGATTCCCCAAACTTAGCACATAAATTTACCCATGCTTGTGAATCTCAAAATTAAAAATCCCACTCAAACCTAAAAAATAAAAAATCCCACTTGAGTCCTTCATTATTTTGTTTAGGTGATTATTAAGATAAAGGGATTATAAATGTTGAGTGTGGTTTTTAACCACCCTCTTAGACCTTAAAACCAACCTATTAGGGTGGGTCTATACCACCTTCTTAGGATCTAAGAGTATAGTTTAAAACCACCCTCTTAGAATACCACATAAAAACTACCATATTTTAGGTGTTGTTAGAAGTTTTTTGGTGAGGGTAGTTTAAAACCACTCTCTTACGGTCTATTAGGGAGGTTTTTTAATCACCGTAAAAAATTGTCATATTTTAGTTGCCCTTAAAATCCTTTTTTGGTGTAGTGTTGGCATTAGGTATTTGAGGTGGTATTTATATGGACCAACATGCTTTAAAAATCTGCATCACCTTCACATCTTGAAGTGCTCCAATAAGGTTCTATATCAGTATTTCATAAGTGTCGAGCCCCTATTTATGGAAATATTGATATGGAGGGGATATCCTACCAATTTTTGAACTAGGCACCTTGGATACCCCTTTTTATTCCACTATTTTTGGGTTGTTTTCCCTAAGGTGTTTTTTTGGTGTTTTCTTGTAAGCACACTAGGGAATAATGGCTAGTTGGATAGTGACTACAAACCCAAACAAACATAGAAGATATCCCAGTCTATAGGCTCATACCTCTAGGTGGAAGAAAATTTTGTAGCCACTACGTGGGTCGAAATCCTACCAATGGTAGAGCCTTTTTGGACTCCTACCAAAGTCAAGGGTTTATTTAGCTAACATTGAAAATATTGTAGGATGTATTTTATTGGATTAGTTGGTAAACATGGGTTTGTGGTGCACCTTATGATAGAGTTTATTTATAGATAACATCCTTGATGGCTTCTTAGTGTTGGCTACTTGATTTATCACCATGGTCTTGGATCCTCTCATCTCGTTCTTTCAGTCAGCACTAGGTGATGGCCCACCCAAAATTGTCCTCATTAGCAATATTTGTTCAATGTAGTGAATTTTCAATACCAATATGTTTTTGATATCGTTATGAGATATGCTTTAGGAATATCCTCATATGTAGAATAAAAGGAATAACCCAATTGAAACATATATATATATATATATATATATATATATATATATATTTTTTTATATATATATATATATATATATATATATATATCCATAATTGTAATAAGATCTATAATGATATACCTATTTGTAGATAGAGTCAAGTAATTTTATAAGTGACCATAAACACATATAGTTAGAATAAGTACGATACATTTTTGTAGGGTAGTGATACATTCTCTTTAATTCCATTCTGAAAATAGAATAAGTATATTTTTTGTGTAATAATAAAGGCCATTAATCAAATAAGCCATATAAGCTAATCCATTAAGATTTTGATTAGTCAAAATCTTCCATTCAACATGTTTTCATTAACATCATAAAGCATTCGAAAATGATATTGTTTTTAATAGGTACATAGGAAACACTTTTATCCATTTGTAGTTAGTTGCAATGTATTAAACTAATACTACTTTAAACTAATATAAGGATATGCCAATATAATTGCCTAGCCCAAAGACTTCACTCATATTTAAAACTTGTAAATTCTTATAGGTTTAAGTAAGGTTTAATATATTGTGTTGCACTTATTTATGGATGATGTGAAACATACATCACTATATATATAATATTTTTAATAACATTTCTATACATATTTCCAATAACAAAATAAAAATACATTAAGCACTAGAATATCATTTTCTCATATCAATAAAATAGATCTTATCTTTAATTTACAAGTGATAATTGAACTAAATTGTTGTTAGAATTTAGGATTTGAGGTGAGCCTATTGTTGATGGAAGAAGGTGGTATTATGGTTTCTATATGATTAGATGAGTTGTCAAATGGGGAGGAGACATAAAAAGAGAGGTGAGTTGTACCACATTAAGTATTGGTACCTATTGGTGCAAAATGAGTGTTATATAGTTTTTCCATAGAAAACTTTAATGGACCAAAAATTTGATAGACAACTTCATGTAGAAATTTAAAATTTTATGAAAGATCAATATAACAAATGTAGCAACTAATCCTATCATTGTAAATTCATTATAATTGAAAAGTTAAAATATACACCATGAAAATAACACTTGTTAAGTTAGATATTTAAATAATTACTAAAACAATTAAATTTAAAATAATATGCCATCCTATTTTCATTACACTTAATATCATAAATTTAATTTAATAGGATGCAAGAAGAATTGAACAATATTAAAATATCACATTTGGGACATAAAAATTAGTTTAATAAGATGTAAAAAGAGTTGACCATTATAAAAAAATCATCTAAGCTCATTCCAACATCATTGTAATCTTATTAATACATGAATATTCAATGTAAATCAACTAAATTGTATTCAAAGGGACCAAATTGTAAAAATCCTCTAAGTATAAGCAATGTGTATCACTTAATTCCTATACATGCACTCATTTCAAATGGAGTAGGCATTTCATGACAAACAATTTAACCACTTTTATCTATTTCACTATCATCTAAGGTATCTGTGGAAATATTTTTCTTCTTTTTTTCATGATAAAATGTGTTTATCCAATCAAAATGAGGTTAACTATAAGTAGGTTTAGAGTACATAGATCAAATTAATCAAACTTGAGTTTCATGGAACATGAATATAGTCAAGGAAAACTAACTAAAACATCACAATAAGATTAAGGGGGATCAACAATTGATATAAAAATCTTAGAAATTATCTTTGTATGTGATTATTAACCCATAATGGAATTCAATCACAAAAATCAATGATTCCTATGAAGAAAACAAAATACTAGTAAAATAAAAAATAAACATAAATAGCTAAAACTACACATGGTTCTCTACAAATTATTTTTTATCATTTAAATTAATTCAAATCAATAATGGTGCTCATGTCAATATAAATCCCAAAACCAAGATAATAATGGGAGCTTTGTAGCGAGTGTGCAAAGCTTATACCTATGGCTTCATGACACAACCATATTTAACAAAGAGAAATTATAATAGTTAGTCTTTATTTCTTCTGTATAGGGTGTATCTAGACTAAAATGAGAGAGTAGCAAAATACACAATCATAATACCATTGTAGAAGATTTTAGGCTTTCTTAGACTCATATTGTCGACGTAGAATGTGTCTCCAATGCCAATGATTAGGATGTTCTTGTTGTGGGCCAGTATGATAAGGTAGGAACTTGATTGGGAGGCATAGGAGATCCATCATAAGCAGACAATATGACATGACATGGTTTACAAAATATAATTAGAACTCCTCATTTTTGTATTGACATAGGAAGATAGCAATCTTGTCCAACTATAACAACTTTTATTTAGTTAGGTGTGTCATCATTATCACTATGTTATAGTTATTGCATTTCAATAATTTTATGACATAAATCATTTGTATTTATTATAAATGGTATTAATGAGGGCATTGGGTAGGAATAGGCATTGATAAGGTTGAGCAGGTAACTTATTCCATGGATAGAGATGATCAGGAGCATTTAGGCATATAAGCAATCTCACATAAACCAATTAAATAATAATATTTACTACCATAAAAATGAGTATTATTACACAAATATGTGTGCTACAGTACAATTATTGTTGCTATCATACAAGTGTTGTTATTTCTGTCATCATCCAAGTTCCATACATGTGTTGTTTCTATAATCATATAACTATTGTATAAGTTTTATTGTTATTATTTTCATACAAGTGTTTTTGTTGTTATCATCATACAAGTATTGTATTGCTATTGTTATACAAGTTTTATACAAGTGTTGCTACTATTACCATCATTCAAGTACCATACACATGTTGTATAAGTATTGTTGTATAAGTGTGTGTCATACAAGTTATGTTATCATATATTTATATGTCATATACATGCTACTATACAAACATTACATACAAGTGCTATTGTATGGTGCCATATAAATGTTGTTTCCCAACAATAGTAAGAAAAAAATAAAATAATTTTTTTGAGAAGAATTGGAAGACAAAGTGACATAAATTTTGGCCTTCCAAATTCTACCTTCATTTCTATTGAAGGAAAAATCATAAGTATGATGTATTGTAGCATGTTCCAGAACTCCCTATGGGAAGAAATTAAATAAAATATTATTTTTGTTCAATTTTCTAGTTGGTGAATTTGTTGTTAAAATTTTTGCTTCTATAAGAGGTAGTATTTATTTAGAGACCCTCCACTAGAATGCATCATTTGATATTATAGAAAATTATTAGAGGTCTACGATACATGCTAGAGGAAAGAGGAATATCACATGGACTTACGCCTTAGCCAATGAACATACCCAAGATGTTGTGGGGAATCCCAACTAGATTATATACATTTGATACTACCCAAAGGGGAGGTGTTCATATTTAATATGTGAGTGACAATGAAGAGGAAGATATTGGTAACTCAAAATCTCAATTTCAAGAGCAAGAATGAGAAGCAAATCAATTATTGATTTGATGGCTTTGTTAGCCTCAATACTACCACAAATATCACACGATAAAATATAATATATCCACAATACAATAAGGTCATGATGATGATATAAGTAGAATAATATGAGCATAATAATATGTAATAGAATGCTTATAATATATCAAATAACATTCAATAATATACAACAATGTGAACATAATAACCTTAATAAACATGTTCTAAGTATGTAATACAACTTACAATATTAATTGCTCAAAATGTATTATTGCTCATATTTAACACAATGATAATTCTTGTGATTGTATTCATCTCTTTGTATATTCTTTTTATGGAGTATTTCCTCCATAAAATAGTTATAGTAGTGTGAATCTTTTGACAATTGAATATTCCTTTTTATATGCCAAGTATCATGACTCTTGGCTTATCTACTTAACACTTGCATACTTTATGAACACTCAAATCTATAACATATGCACACCTGTAAATGAATATTGCACTTTTATAACTTGCACACTTATTCAAAGATACTTATGCACACAGACTCAACTTATTATTGCACTCTAAATCACATGACACTTGTGCATTTTTTGTACATTCACACTTATATTAAAGAGAAAATATAACTCACACTCTAAACCATAACTCAAAACTAATATATTATTTACAAATATACCATGAAGGTACCATGTGGGTACATTAACATGTACTAAATAATGTAATATACGTAAACACCCCACTGTATTACACTATTTGGTTATTTAATACTTTAGTATTCAATCATGGTCTTCGTTTTTATCTTCAATCTTCAAGTGACCTTGCAATGCATATTATATTCTACTCGAGATTCATCAGGTTCATCTTCTTTCTTGAATTATGCTTTGACTTCATGTTTGGATTCAACTTCATCTTCTTTACCCTTTGTATCTTCAATATTACAAACTTCTTAAACTCTCTCATTGTCATCAGATTAATGTATCTGATTCTTTCCTTTGCCTTCATGTGATCTAACTTATTTTTATTTTTGATAACATTAAGAGAAATGAGGGTTTTGAAAGATACCCCACAACCTTTTACAAAGCATAAACCAATAGAAATAGAAAAAATTAGAGCAGTAACAAAAAAAAATAAAGAGGTGGATCTTAGAAACTCCAAAAAAACCAACAAACTAACCAATGAGAGAACCGAGGTGGTTCTACATCAGAGAATCAAACTCATGAATAATTTCTCTAGACATCTGGGTAGCCTCCTCAGCATAGTCTAAAGCCATCTTCATCGAACTCCAAACTACATGTTGTTTGATCTCCATCAGGCGAATACTGTGGAGAATTGCGCTCTTATTCAAGGTGGATTTACCTTGATAGTACATCTCAACAACCATGTGATCTAACTTCTTTTTAAGAAAATTTTAGACCATATTTAATCCATTTTCCTTTCCCTTGTTTTCTGAATGTTTTCTCTTCATGTATTTTAAAAATTATACACTTGGATCCATTGTTACAATATGCTTCAAAAATAAATATATGAAAAGGACATTCTAATATGAACAATAATACTCTTTCAAATCTTCTACAATACTTGTCCTTGTACAAACAAAATGTAGGAGAATAAAATTTTATTCCACAATATTTACATGGATGAAGACTCCATAAATTTGTTTTTTCATGACCAATTCTATTACAATAAATGCACCTTGAATATATTTTATTTATTTTATTCATCCTTCTTAGTGCTTCAAGTTCTTTTATTTTCTTGATAAAACAAGATAACCATTGATGTAATTCCAAGGCTACTCTTTCTTTATTTTCCATGTATATAAGTTGCAAACTATGATAATATTCAATATTTTTAGTAGATTTTGCAATGGAACTTATAGATGAACCACTATAATAAGACTTTGTACCAACAAGATACAATTTTGAATTCTCATGAATATTTTATGATCTTGTTTTCTTCTCTCTATCAAGATCATCTATCATTCTTTAAAAATAAAGTTTTAATTTAATTACTATATCTTCATTATCATTTTTTTGTGAACTTACACAGGTTTTTATGAGGGGTACCAATCCCCTCATACTGATTTGGGTTTTAAACTTGGACCTCTCAAAGAGAAGCTAAAGCCCTTACCACTACAGTAAGATTGCAACTCCTATATCTTTATTATCTACTTTGAATGCATTTTCAATTTCTTCCATGATATGCAGTCAATGTTATGACCTATTTCCTTTCACGTAGACAACCCTATAACTCCTAGGTTTAAATAATTCAAAGTTTCTAATTTAATTCTTATGGATTAGTAAGCCTTTTCTCCTTAATTTTTAGAAATTAATATGAAATTTTGTAAATTTATGTTTTTCCTAAGTTTGTGATGTTGAATACATTTTATCTCCAAAATAGATAAATTTACAAAATATTCAATATTTTCAATTTTTGTTTTCCAAAAATAGAACCCAAAATAAAATATTTAAATCTTTAAACTTATAAAAAACCATAGAAATTCATTTTCAAACAAATAGACTAGTTGAAATCCTTATTACTCCAAACTTATTAAAAAAATTTCAAAAAATTAACTAAAGTCCATAGTACTTCTTATAATATAAAAACAAATTATAAAGCCCCTAGATATCCTATCACTCCAAAACTTTTAAAAACTTAAAAAAAAAATCAAAAATTTAAATACTTTTATAACCCAATTTATTACTCCAAATATAAAAAACTTTAAATACAACTTTATTTCTCTTAAGTTAAGCTCCAAATATTAAAATAGATTTAAAAAAATCTAATATTATCAACCTTACAAATGATTACTGCATGAGTACTTATCTTCTTATTGTTGGTATTAACTACATCACTTTAAAATATTTACATTCTCTTTAATGCTTGGCTTACCCTCATTCTTAGGTGCCACATGTAAGCATACAAATATTTCACTTGCTTTGAGATATTATGATTCTCATCTTCATTGATCAAATTGAACATTAAATATCCTCAATTGGTATTGGCTTCCACATTAATGCTAATTCATTACACTCCTACAATTGACACTTAATATTTTATGGCTTCTGCTATAACGCTCAGATGGTACTATCTCTTATCCTTACCTTGTACTCAACTCTAGATTCTAACCTTAACAATCACTCATGTAGCACTCTAATTGACTATTTGTCTTCCAAATCACCTTCCAACATAGTGCTCTATTTAGCACTTAACAACTCTACTTCGAAAGTTGTGTTTCATCTTGGATTATGACTACTCGAATTCCAACATTGCACTTTGGCTTGGCTGTCGATGCAAGAATGTACCTTTTACTTACCTTAAAATTCTTGAATTAGCTTCTAACTCAGTGCTCATAAATATGCTTTACTATTGTACTGCACTATTTTGATGTTTTGATTCTTGTAGTAATTCCTAGATCTTTCTAAATTATTCAATCAGTATTTCCCTTTGTTGGTTCACTTTTTATATCTTCTTCATGATGATATTTGTGCTAGTTCTAATATTTTATAAAATTATTGCTTTATACATTTCCAACCTCACTAATGGCATTTTTCACTTAGCAACTCTATGTATTCCTTTTGCATGGGCCACCTCATTCTTCTAGCATGGGATGCTTTGTTCTTTTACCATGGTCCACCTTGTTATTTTACCATGGGTTGCCTTATTCTTTTACTATGGGCTACCTTGTTCTATTAACATGGGCCTTAAGAACTTCTTAAATATTCTAGCTCTAGGTTAATATTTACCTCTTATCCTTTCCATGAACCTTTTATATTTAGATTACTTTCATATCTAGGCCTCCTTTATTCATTGTATGTGTCTCGAGCCTCTTCTTTACTATAATCTATTAGAACTCTTTTCAATTATTTATGTGAACCTCTTTTCTTATTTTACAAGGGCCTAAAATTTATCTTTATTCAAGCCTACTTCATATTATATAAAGGGCTTCTCTTTTATGTATAAGGGCCTCTATTCTTCTCTATATATACCTCTTTCTTTGAAGCATCTATTTTCTTTAATATTGACCTCTACTCTTTGTAGGAATCTTGTAGCTTAATATTTGCTACAATTATTTTCTACAATCAATAATGTCTTAGGCTACACCTAAGAACTCAATATGACGTTAAAATAGGGTTCAAGTCTCATTATATTCAAATAGAATAAAATCTTAATCAACTTTATCAAATTGTATAGAATTTATTTATAATAGTGACTAAAATAAACTATTGTCAATATGGACAAAGTCTGGTGGTATCTTTGATACCATTGATGGATTTTTAGGTCTTAATACTACCACAAATACCATAGGATAAAATATAATATAACCACAATATAATAAGATCAAGATAATTATATGAGTAGAATAATATGAGCAAATTAATATGTAATAGAAGGCTTATAATATATCAAATAACATTCAATAATATGCAACAATATGAATGTAATAGCCTTAATCAACATGTACTAAGCATATAATATGACTTACAATATTAATTGCTCAAAATGTATACAATGTTTATTGCCCCTCTTTATCTTACAATTATAATTCTTGTAAATGTAGTTGTCTCTTCGTATATGCTTGTTATGGAGTATTGCCTCCATAACATAGTCATAGAAGTGTGACTCTTTGGATACTTTACTATTCCTTTCCATATGCTAAGTCTCATGACTCTTGGTTTATCTACTTGACACTTGCATACTTGATAAAAAATTGACTATATAACATATGCACACCTATATATGAATCTTGTATTTATCAAACTTGCACACCTATGTTAAGATACTTGTGCACATAGACTCAACTTATACTTGCACTCTAACTCATATGACACTTGTACATTTCCTACACATTCACACTTACATAAAATGAGAAATATAACTCACACTCTAAACTATGACTCAAACCGAATATATTTTTTACAAATGGACCTTGAAGATCCCATGGGGGTACATTAGAATGTACCAAATAATGTCAGATACTCCAACATGATTTAGAAAATATTTAGCATGGGAAGTAAGCAAAAAATGGATTCTATGAATTTAAATGGAAGATTCAATCTAGAAGAGTTGATAGATCAGATAACATATATGTTGCGAATATTTGAATATGAATATATGGAGGGATCAAAGCAGGTCAAATTTGCATGCACATGATTGAAGGAACATGCTTATATTTGGTGGTATATTTTCCAAATAGAGAGGCAATGGTAAAATTTAAACTTGGGACAAGTTTGTTTCTAAATTAAAATCTAATTTTTTTCCTAATGATTATAAAATGGGTTTGGTTAAATATATTCAAAATGTCAAGAAAATTTAGTTGGGAGTAAAGGAATATACAAAAGAGTACTATAATTGACTATAAGAGTAGGTAATATTTAATATGATAAAGATAAAGTGGTAAGATATATAAATGGGCTAAGGCTAATCATAAAAGATGAAATAGGTGTGATATGAATTAAAATAATTTAATAGATCAATATGCACTCAATATGAAATAGAATTTGGTCCACAAGAAATAAAATAATGCATAAGGAATAGTACAATGGTAGTTCAACGAAGGAATAGGACAACAAACTTATGATGAAGAATTTTTTTTTTTCACAAATAAGTAGTTTTAACCAAAGTAACTTAGAAAAGGGTGAATCATGAGGAGGATGAGGTGGATTTGGTAGAGGAAGAGAATGAGGTTGTTTTCGCAAGTGTTATAAGTTCTTGAAATGATATATGGCCTATGAGTTCCCTCCAATGTAATCAACTGGACATAGAAATGAATATCGTAACCATATTGTAAAAGTGAATGAAGAAAATATTATCTCATTGAAGCACATGGAGAAAATGAAACAAGGGGAGTCACTTTTGATGAAGGGGTATTATTAACACCAATCAAGAGGTGCATGAACCAGTGAAAAGAAGGAATATTTTTAAGATAATTTGTAAATTAAGAGGTAAATTTGGCAAGGTGATTTCAAATAATAGAAGTACAAACAACTTTGTATCAATATAGATGGTGGATAAACATGACTTGAAGAGAATTGAGCATCCAATTCCTTATAAGGTATCATGATTACAAATTGAACAACAAATTTTGGTAACCAGATAATGTATGGTTAATTTTCAAATTAGTTCTTGTAAGGATGCAATTGTATGTGATATCATGCCAATGGATGCATGTCATATTTTACTGTATAGACCATGGAAATTTGACAAGAAAATAGTACATGATGTTAGAATGAACATGTATTCAATTGTCAAAGATATTAAAATATATGCATTAAGTCCATTAAAGGACAAAGGAGAAGAAATGGAAACTAGTTTTAAAGTTTTCCTAATATTAGAAAATAATTGTTGAAGAGCTTTAAGAAGGAGGAAGTGTTATTTTTATTCATTACCAAATTTGTGGAATTTGGAGTAGTAGATAAAGTAGATAAAATTCCTCATGAAATAGTTGATATGTTGAAGGAATTTGTAGATATTATTTTAGAGGGGTTTCTATATGGGTTACCATCTATGAGAAGCATTAGTCATCACAAAGATTTTATTTTCAGATTGATATTATCAAATGGTAGTTCAAAGCAAGTAGATAATTTTTCTATAGTATCAAATGAACAAACATCAACAAGTAAAACTTCTAGCAAAGATGTTAGTGAGGTTGAATAGAATTAAGTGAAGCTTTTAAATACTAAATCAACAAAAATAATGAGCATTTTAGATAAATACCCTGCACAAGGTAAGGATACCAAAGGTCTTAAAATTTTAGAAGCGAAAGATATATCATCAATTAATAGTGTAGAGTCACTATGAAAATAGTAAACATTATTTGTTTTGGTAATATTAAGAGAAAAGGGTTTTGAAATGGGTCCCTAAACCTTGTACATCATAACACAAAACAACAAAGCACACTGTGCTACAAAGCACCCAACAAAAAATCACATAACAAAACAAAACAAAGAAAAACAACAAAGTCCAGGTAGACCACAAAGGTTGAAGAATCTCTAGCAGACCTGTAGAAGAATTGAGATAGTTCTACAACACAGAGTCAACCTCAGAGATAATCCCACTGGACATTTGGGCTGCCTCCTCAACATAATCCAACACTATCCTCATAGAGCTCCACATAGCATGCTATTTGATCTCCATCAGATGGATATTGTGAAGAATGGCACTCTTATTGAGAATAGAGTTTCCTTGATAATACATATCATTGAAAAAATTTCCCTTCAAAAAAGATCTATAAATTACATAAATCTCCTCATCCAGAATGTTCATTTTAGAGCTAAGGGAATATTGCACCAAATTACCTTTCTTACCACTCAAGCAGGTGGACTTGCGAATCCCAACAACTCCTTTGCCAATACCTTCACTAACCTCAATTGGAATAGGAACAAGAGATGCAACATGAATTTCCCCATCACCAAAAAAACCTCTCATCACTCCATAACCCCAAACACCCTTTACAGACTCAAAGTATTTGGCACTCATTTTCCCCGAACCAGAACCCATAAAGGAAGAACGCCCTAGCTCCTCCTTCGATATAACACCATAATTCGATAACACCAAGGATCATAATTCACCAAAATGGGAATGGTGTTAAGTAATTTAAGAATATCACTAGAAGCTATAACTTTGTACTATGAGACATGTTCAAAAATGAGAAGTGCTAGCCCTTGATGTAGCAGGAACTTACCTCTACCATTCTGAACCACCACAATTGACGTTCAGAGTGACTAAAATAGAAATTGTGGGATGTTCATACATCTCTGACTCCTAATATGGTTTAAAAAAATTGCATGGAATCTTTGCATAATATCATAAGAAGAGTACATAATGACCTTATTCCACGAAGCCGAAAGGGCTTTGGCACTAAACCCATTTTGGATACGTAGTAAAAATTCATCTTCGTCCAAAAAATATTTGACCTCCTAGACCAACGGGTGCCTCTAATTATTATGCACAATGTCATCCACATTGATCCTAGTAGCGTGGCTCACAAGATCAACTGAGACTTCAAAGGACCAAAATCCCACTCGGACCCACCCCTCCTTCTAGGAAATTGCCATCCAGTTCAAGAGAATTGTATTGTGGCCATGGAATTTTTGGATGCAATGAAGAACACAAGCTTATACTAAGAGGGAGGGTGAAAAGTATAAGACCACTTTTTACTTTTTTTTTCAATTCAATATTATGCAGTATATAGATAGCAGTAATAAAACCAATGCACAAAACACCATACACAATAGAGACACAAATTTCAACGTGGTTCACCCAATGTGGGCTACCTCCACATAGAAAATATTTCTTAAATAATATATTGGGAATCCTTCCCAATTACAATGTTTATGGACCTCTGTCCAAAGGATATTTTGATCCCCTAAATCTCAAGTTCACGGATATCTTCCATAAGAGAACTCATTCCCCTTCAGCTCTGGCTAGTGATATTCTAGAAGACTCTGTCTCTATGCTGCACTGACTGGTGGATCTCTCTCCACATGAAAACTCCTCACTCAAAAGATATATCTTTAATTATCTTGGCTACTGGATCTCTATCCACTAAGAATCTATCTTCTATACTATTTTACCTCCAAATCTATGTCAATAGGTTCACTCAGACACTTCTCAAATATGCTCAATAGGTCCACATAGAACCTGTCCAAATCTGCTCAATAGTTCCACACATAACCTGATTAAATATGCTCAACAGGTCCACACGAAACCTGCTCAAATATGCTCAATAGGTCCACAAAAGACCTGTCCAAATCTGGTCAATAGGTCCACATAGAACCTGCTCAAATCTACTCAACAGGTCAAAACAGAACCTGCTCAAATCTGCTCAATAAGTCCTCTCTAGAACTTTCTCAAATCTATATTGCAATCTTCCACAAAAGCTCACACAAAATCAGTCCACAAGCCTTCTCAAATACTTACCTCAAACCAGCTTAACAAGTTCACATAGAACTTGTCTAATCTCATAGAGTCATAAAGAGAATTGTTAGAGACTCAATATGTCCTATACTCAATGCTCAATCACTTTTTCAACTCAATCTCATAGAAGCATAAAGATAAGTGTTAGAGTCTCAATATGTTCTATTCCCAAAGCTCAATCTCAACTCAAATAAATCTCACAGAAGCATAAAGAGAATTTTTAGAGACTCGATATGTTCTATTATCAAAGCTCAATCTCAACTCAAATCAATCTCATATAATCATAAAGAGAATTATTATAGACTCAATATGTTCTATTCTCAAAGCTCAATCCCAACTCAATCAGAATATAGAATAGTTGGTTTCATGGAACTTGAACAACCATATGCATCCACTTGACTAGGCGCAATAAACTCTACTCAACCAATCACCTCAAGGAACAACCCTTTCTCACAAATCCTAGTTCAAGAATGTATCGACCAACTCAAAATGTTTTCAACAATGCTCAAAAAAAAATCTCACATAAAAATGATACTCATGTTCTTTTCTAACTCAAGTTCAAGTTATTTGCATAACCAATTGAATTCAAAAACAATGATTATAAAAAAATGTTTAATCACAACTCTCAATCCAGAAAACCTTAAAGTATTAAACCAACCACTTTCAAAAAGGAAACCACAATCAATCCTTTTCTCTCCAATGATATTTTCAAAAATCAATCACCCAATCAAGTCAATGGAGAATATTACCCATACCACAAAATCTGTCAAAATCAACACACTTTCAAATATTTCCTTATCAACCACATAGAGGTTATAGGACTTGAGTAATATCACAATAATAAAAATAATATCGTAATAACACCTTATTACCCCTACTTAATAAAATTCACCGTATCCTCTCATGAAAGAAATAATCCCCTTTGAAAAAGAATAAATCAAACTCACTTTTAAAACCCCTTTTACAAAACCAGAAATATCTCCTTACACACACCTTATTTCTCCTTCTAAGCAAGTTAATCAAATAGATCTTGAAAAATTCTTTCCAATGATATATAATATGCTACCCTTCCAAAAATAAAACCGTCAAAAATTTCCCAATTTTCTAGGGCATAGCATAACCCTTATTTCTCCTTAAGGCTATTTAACATAAAAAATTAACTTACCTTTACCTCTTGGAGGGATTTGATACCCCAAAATATTCTTTCCCAATGCCTTAGCTGTATCTAAGCCACCGTTGGGCCATGCACCCTCACATGCCTAAAAAGGTATGATCAACATCAAATACCTCACAAACCAACGCTTTTCAAAATAATCAAAACATGCTTCAAGCGCTTTGACCTTGCAAGAAAACCTTGAGTGAATTGAACGTGGGACCTCCTCTCTCTTGTCAAACCAACACACCACTAAGCCACACTGGCCTATATGCTCAACAACTCCGCATGTTCTCTATTTCCACTTTTCGTAAATTTTCAAGCCTTCAAAAATCACAAGCCTTTTCACATGCACTCAACAAAAATGCAAGGGTAAGTGATTAATGTCTTTGATGACATTATATATAATTCCCTTGTCTTCTTATGCAATCATGTCATCACTTCAAATAAATTCGACATCGACGTGGTTTTAATTTATAATAAATTTAAATTTAAATTTAAATATTATAAATTAAAACAAACTAACCTTAGGTTTTAATTTAAATAAACCTTGGAGCCTTGTCTTAATGCAAAACCTTGGCAAAATCAAATATTATTTATAAAATTTAAATTCCTTGTGAATTTAAATAATTTATAAATAATTATTAAACCTCCTTTTTAACTTTTGCGATAACCAATCTTAGGTTTTTACGAACCAATCGCTTAACCTATGCTCTCATTAATATTAAAATATTATGGAGCCTTTTTCCTTTCACTTTTGCACTGATGAAGCTTTTTCCTGGATGAATGTGACAACCTTGAATGACTTTATTTCTTTTTGAATTATTTGTTAATAGTGATAACTCTATCAGGTGACATCAATGACAACTTTGACTTAGAGGACTCAAAATGTCCAACATGCAATCCAAAAGGCCACCACTCCTCAAAATGCTAATGATATCCTCATCGGCAATCAGATACACTGGTTCGATTCTAGATTATTAGTTGAAGAAATAGGTTCTAGTAAAGTGAAATATAATGAAATGATTGTTGCTCTTGTTAAAACAATCAAGGAAAGAAATGAGAGCAAGCATGATGTATTGTAATAAATCTCCTGTATATACTATTGGTGACCTTTAAAAGGCACATGAATTCATTATAAAAATATAAATATTAACAAATGCAAGAAATATGGAAATTTGAATTGCAACTGAAGGGATGATATGATCATATATTCATGACAATCATATTGGTGTGTTAATTGAAGTTAACTTTTAGATGCAAATTATCTCTGAGGGTGATATTTTTTAGGAACTAATTGAAGACATGGAAATATAGGTTTTTGATAGTCCACAAGTTTAGTTTGTATCTCTTGAGGATGTTCTTAAATATATTATGAATAAGGAAAAGGAAAATGAACTACAAAAATAAGAATTGCTTAATCATCCAATTAGGAAAAAAATTATTGAGGGGCTCATTAGAAATATATTTGAGTAATTTCCCATGTTAGAGTAACCTTATATTAAACAATATAATATTATTGTAAAATATTATATTAGGCAAAGTATTTCAGCAATGGGTATGAACATCCAAGTAAGAATATTTGTTCGGTAAAATGTTGGGAAAGGTTTGCAAAATATTTTTTAGGACTTTACATCATTGGGTGTTGCATATACTACTGCAAAGCTTTAACCCTCAACAATGTTTGGAAAATATCAATTTTAATCATTTAAATCACTTTGATATGAGGAGGAAGGGTATGCTCAAACATCCAATAATATTACTGGAGATATGGGTCCAACATTTTGGAAACTTGGTAATTCTAGGTATGGATATGAGGTCTTGCCATTTTGCCAAGAAATGTAGGATTTTAAGAGTATGCTCAACTTAGTCACTATTTTGAATGTGTTTCTTACCTATGTAAATTTGGGAGATGTATATTTGGTTTGTTGTTACATTTGTATGCCATTGGGTGTGAGTTTGATTCAAATTATGTTGTTAAAACTAGATTTGTAGATATGTATGCTAAGTGTGGGAGTATAGAGTATACCTATTGTGTTTTTAATAAAATATCTAGAAGAGATATGGTTTCATGGAATACCATTATTATGGGGTACATACAATATGGAGAGGCTAACGAGGCCTTAACATTATTTAGATTCATGGTTTGTTCTAGTAATAAACCTGATGAGATTAGTTTTGTGGGTGCTCTATCTGCATATGGATATTCATTGGCCTTGCAACTAGGGGATGAATTTCATGGTTATATGATTAGAAATTACTTTGAGTATGATATTTGTGTGATGAATTTAATAAATTTCTGCCTATATCTAAGCAATATGAGAAGACCTAAATCTCATTAAATTTATCAAGTAGCTAATGTTTTAAATATGTCGAAGATGCTGACAAAAAAATTCAAAGAAAGTTGCTAGCATATTTGAAACTCCTTGCACCATGAGGATATGCTGACCCACCAAGCCAAAAATGGTGATGATCTATAGAATTTTTATGGTAGCTAATCCAAATATTACTTTTGGTAAAATATTTAGAACCATTTTGGTGATATATAAAATAACAATATCTTTGGAAATACCTCTTCTCATACAAAAATTATGAACTTGCACATAATCTAGAAGGGTAGGTTAAAAAACTAAACCATCTTCCACTTATGATTTGGTTCAACTGACTATACAATAAGTCACTAATTCTTGGTGTGATTATTAAGGTGGCATTACTAGAGGAGCCTAGGAAATAAAACCAAGGAATAATTGAGGAAGAGAAGAGAACCCATGGTGATCAAATAAGGGATTGACATCACCTAGAGGAGATTAAAATTTGTGGAAACACAAGTAACCTAGGTGCTTCAAGTTTTGAAATGTTTACAAATTTTATAGCCTTCTTGGCCTATATAAAGGGCACCCAGATTGTGCCAAGATAGAAAAGGGAGGATTTTTGGAACACTCTCAATTTCTTTGTCTAAATACTAAGGAATTATAGGTA
Source organism: Wollemia nobilis (assembly GCA_028583015.1). Classification (NCBI taxonomy): domain Eukaryota; kingdom Viridiplantae; phylum Streptophyta; class Pinopsida; order Araucariales; family Araucariaceae; genus Wollemia; species Wollemia nobilis. The sequence continues at coordinate 12,580 of JAQPPZ010002691.1, read as the reverse complement.
ATAAATCTACTTCAAAAATACTTATGTAGTAGGTCTAAAGCAACTTTAAAGCATCAACAATCAAGCAATAAGTAGAGTAGTAAGAGCACTCAATGGACTAGTAGATGATTAATAAAGTACCAAATTTAACTCTAGTTATTATTCAAGCTTGAAGAATTTATCTAGAGTTTCAAATTTTATCAAGTATCTTATGTCAAGGGCTAAAGTAAGTAGTTTTAGACCCAACATTGTTTAGTATCGACTTAATATTATAATCTCAAATATTGTAGTCAAACTAGCTTTGTGTTGGACCTACAAAGTAGGTGAGACAAAACTTTGCTATGTTGACATAAAAAAGATGTTTTAAAATCTCTATAAAAGTGAGAAAATCATAAGGTGAAAAGTTTCTAAGAGTAGACACTCCAACAGATAGAAAACCAAACCTTTTTTCCATGATGTCAACATAACTTTCCAAAATTATGGATAAACATAAAGTTAAAGACAAGGATCCAATCAATGACCTTCTACCTTTACAATTCTAAAAACTAATATTAGGTAAAGATATATGCCAAACAAATTTCTTGTTGATATCAACAAGAGCGATTCAAATATTTGATATATTGTAAGGCTCTTATAGTGGATGGTATCCCTTCTAAAAGAAGATAAGTTATCATATTATGATGAATAACATCAATCAGGATTCTAAGCATACTAACATAATATACAAGAAGTACAAAAGGAAACCTAGAAACGAAATCAAAGTGCAAATATCTTCAATATAGTTTCAAAATGGTTTAGTGTCCTTGTGCTAGGCAAGAAGGGATCCTGTAAGGTAATAGATGCAAGAGCAACATATCATACTAGAAGATCACAATATGAAGGACACATGGATATCTAGAGGTGAGCAAATAGACCATGTTGCATCTTTAAGAACTAAAAAGTGACAACCACATCCATGAAGCATGATTAGGGATCCTACAATCATAACCATATTGGATTTGATAAAAAAAATGCTAAGTGGTCCTAGCTCAGCTTAGGATCATGCTTGATAAAATTTGGCTAGTGATTGTATGTACTATTTGGTTTTATTTTAGCTTAGTGAAAGCTATGAAAGAAGCAATGCTCCTCATTTTTAAGGATTGGATACTCCGAGTTTATTTTTTCTTGTAAGTTAAGTGTTTCTAAGTTGCTTAAAAGTAATATAGAGTTGTTTTAACTCTACCATATAAACTATATGAGAATGGGTGTCATGCATGTTTGATATTTCTATTCATGTTTAAGCTAATGTATATTCTATTAGGCTAAAAGGTTTTAGGATTATTTTGGTTGAAACACATGGAATATTGAATGTTAATATTTTTTTATTAATGTAGTGCAATTTTAGCTGAAGTGAATTCTCTTAGGATAGAGGCTATTTGACTCATTCCAATTGGAATACTTGGAATACCTAATACTGTAAATTCTAAGTGATATTTTATATAGAGTTATTTTTTTTTCTATATTTTAGTTGGAATAAGCTTTGTTAGAACAAAAATTGTTTGACTTATTACCATTAGAATTATTAGAATAATGAATGTTGTATAGTTTGAAAATGTTTATGGTTTAAGCTTTGAGTGAGAGAATGTCTATTAGGCTTTACTTGCAATGAAAAATATATGTTCATTTAGTTGAAGGTGTTTACTAGTATTTGAATTCCATCTACAACCAATCTTGCTTCTATTATTGTTTTCCATCATTATTTTATTTTATTATATTTTATTTTCTAATAAATATCAAGGTGTCAGTCTTCTTTGGAGGTTGATCTGGGATCATTCTTGGCTCATCCAATGTTGACATCATTCTAGGGTGCACATTTCATACCTAGGTGGATCAAAGGTTCAAAAGATAATTTATTATTATTTACTTTAAGGTTAAACTAAATGTTAAGTTAATATAGATTGACATTAACCTCTGATTGGGGTGAAAACATGAGGATACGGAAACAAAAAAGGAAAGACTCCAAGCACGATGCAAAAAATGAAACTAAACTTAACGCTGAATCCTACGAATTAAAAATGCATGAAATGGAGAAAGCATGAATTGAAACCCAAATGAAATAACAACCCTTCTCTTTTATTGATGTATTTCACAACTCGGTTACAATTCGCATCCTCCCTTTTTAGGGGTGAGGAGCGTTAAATCCATCTCTTGGTTACATCCATGGATAGCCTTCCTTCTTCCGCGTGCCCACATGTAAGATGGGCGGACCAAAATGTCACCACCGCTTGTGTCTACAAATGTTGATTCCTTGCTGCTCCTCCGATGTTCCAATCCTGCATTCAAAGAAACATAAGATAATCAATAGCACCTACGGATAAAACAAAGCATGCAATCCCTAAGCCTGCGATAAATGAATGAGAAAAATGAATTAAACTATGACTAAAATGAACCCAAATGCTCTAAAAATTTGACAGGGGCATTAGGACATCACCAGGAGGGCACTGCAAAAAGAACAGTAAAAAAATTCCTCACCAATTTGAATTCGCTCCGAGGCGGGATGAATTCACCTGCAATAAAATGTCGAAAAGGTACTGTCTTGAATGTCCTACCTAGAGAGCTCCAAAAGACTTGCAAACTTGGGGTTAGCTAATTGGGGGAATTTTGGGAAGACCCAGATGGTCAGATTTTCCCAATTTGACCTCTATCAATGGGAATCTGATGATGCTACCTGCAAGTTAGTAAAAGCGAACAAATATAGAAACACGATCAAAATTGTTCAAAACGAGATGAAATTTAAATGAAAACCTATCTAAGCATCATAGAATTGAATGCAAAAAACAAAAATGATGGAAAGCAAAATTTACCACAAATTCCCAATCATTCCTAAAAGGGACGATTAGGCCTGCAGTAGTGTGGGGGTGCCCGAGCGGGCCGCCCACCGTTTGGGGCCTGATTTCGGCACCAATCCACTTGGGATGGGTCCAAAATCTCTTACAAGGTGTTGTCGACAAACTGGGTGGTATTCTATGGATATATGTCAGGTTTTGGGCTCAAGATTTGACCTTCCAATGATCACCCAATGACCTCTTCTCCAAAAGAGATCACGGATGTGAAAGGCGCAAATCGCACAAGGATGTATGGGGAAATAAAACGATAGCACTTCGTTGCTCCAAATTGCTCTTACTATGATTATTTTGGGATGAGGAAACTCATCAATTTATAGAGCTAGACGTCTCTTGGGATGAGCATGCAGAGGTGCCACATGGCAGCCATGCCCTTCCAGGGGAGGGAAGATTCCTCCCTGATTAGGGGCTTCATGATTGTCCCTATAACAGCCTCTAACGCTCAAAAATGCTCACCCATGCTCCCATGAAATGAAGGAGGTGTTAAGTGGCAGATCCGAGCTGCCATTTTTTCCCGTCAAACCTGCAATTCACCCCACCCTGGAGCGAATTGTGAATTCATCCCAGGGTGGAGCGAATCCCAATTAGAATTCGTCCCTGGGTGGAACGGATATTGAGCAAAGTGCCTGAAGGTTCCAAAATGATTTCTAACCTTCCAAAACTATTGTGAGAGTGGTTAGGACCATTGTTTAACCTCTGGGGGCTGCCCTTGGGGCTATGTGTGCCAATGTGATCAGTGTTTGCAGTCACATAATCATATTGGTGTTGTTTTGGTGTCTACAGATGCCCCTTTTTGGGATGCATTGTGCAAGGCACAACACCGAGCAAAAATAGATAACCAAAGCACTAACGATTAGGGTTTCTTAGTAACATAACAAAATTTTGATGCCCCAAGTATGAAAAGGGCATGCATTCTTGAATCCTTGCTTTTGATGAGCGAAGGAACTCAATTCAACTATTAACCTTTTTCGGTGAGGTGTTACTTGAGCTTAGACATTGATCAGTCATGAATAGGCAAAGGGCGCAACCTTTTGTCTATGGGAACCTTGAGTTCATGATTCATGAATACCAAGTGATTTATCAGCTTGTGATTATTGCTTGTTTACTGCCCCAAGCATGGGTGTGATTTGTCTTTGCCAATGATTCTTCGAATGCATGCCAGTTCCATGATTGGGTGTGTATTTGTTGATTGGTGACTAAGTGTGACTACCCCCTCAAGCGATGAATCGATGAGGGAATGACCAACATGAGAAAAATGACGAGTCGCTTGACCCAAGATGACTTAGGTAAGGGTGCCTTCAGAGATTTATCTTTGAATTGTGTGCAATTTTTTGACATTTAGACCTATTTTTGGTGGGTGTTAACCCTTTTGGCGACACCGTTTGGAGCTGAAATTGTCAAAAATCCATCTTCCCGTGGAGCAGTAAGGCCATGGTGACCTTCTTAGGGAGTAGGATGGTGACGATTTATAACCCCGATGTCTGTTTTGCATGCCGGAATGTCAAGTGCAAAAGCACTCTCATTGGATAGTTTTATTGCTATTTTTGGGTGGGTTTTGACCCTTTTGGCGATGCCGTTTGGGGATGAAATTCTTGAAGATCCATCTTCCCGTGGAGCGGTCCAGCTATGGTAGCCTTATTAGGAAGTAGGATAGTGAGGATTTGTGACCCCGACATCTGTTTTGCATGCCCGAAATGTCAAGTGCAAAAGAACTCTCATTGGACAGTTTTATTGCTATTTTTGGTGCATTTTTATGCATTTTTTTGTTGTTTTTGAAATTTGTGTGCTGAATTCATTCCAGGGTGGGCAAATTCCTATGTAGTATTCGTTCCAGGGTGGAATGAGCACTAACCAGAGTGCTCGTTCCAGGGAGGAACGATTACGGGCTCAAAAAGCCTATTTAAAGGCCAAAACTAAGTTTTTGGCTCATTTGCACTTGTTTTTTCTGGCGATTTGGAGCTTTGAGGAGGAGGAGGTCAATTCTGCAAAGCAAAGTGCTGCCGAAATTTTCTGCCACCATGAGTGCACAAACCAGATTGAGCAGTGGAGCCGAAGTGAGACCAGTAAGTGAACTCCCTATTTATTATTTTCTTGTATTATAGTTTTTTTTTGTTCGAATTTATCAATTTGAGAGTATAAAACCCTAGGTTGACAAATTAATTTTTTTTTTTTTAATTTTTGAGTTTCTTTTTGTTTGTGTTTGTATTAATTTATCAATTTTGAGAGTATAAAACCCTAGGTTGACAAATTAAATTTTGTTTTGTGTTTATGTTGTTTGTATCTGTACACTATTTTTCATGATTCTAATGTGCTTATTTTGTTGTCTGTTGCAGGTTGTGAAGAGCTGGTATCATGTGCCGACTATTTTTGCTGAAGCATGAGAGGTGCTAGCTGTGGCTAACTGGGAGTGGCTTGATGCCCTGGGGCTCAAGCAGGTGACTCGGTTGGAGCCAGTGATTGGGGATTAGGCCTATCTGATGACCCTGATCAACTTGTGGGATCCTCGGACTAATACTTTCCATCTCCCAACAGGGGATATGACAGTCACTTTGGAGGATGTCTATCAGATTCTTAGGATTCCAATAGATGTACTTTCAATCAAGATGACGTCGTGGGATCAGCAGACAATGGTGCTGACACGCTGCTTTAGGCACGAGGAGGATTTTGGGGGTGGATGGTCCAGTGGAGAGGGCAGAGATTGACTGCCAGATGGGTGGGATTCTGGTTCGATGGTGGTTTGAGAGGGGGTGTTGGGAGTGAGGCATGCATTGCTTATGGGCCTCATTTCCAACATGCTGCTACTTGACTCGTCAGGTGCGAGGTTCCCATGGAACCTACTGGATGTGGTTTGTCAGTTGGTGGAGTGTTCGACATAGGAGCCTTTGGTCATGAGATGGGGATAGACGCTGCTGGCGCAGCTCTACGGGGAGCTATATGAGGTCTACTGCTAGAGGTAGAATGGGATCAACTATAGCTATCTGCTGCAGAGCTGGGGTTGGCAGAACATAGCGATGGAGAGACCAGGGGGGTTACCATGGATGACGTGGGTAGAGATGGCAGATAAGGATATAGGTTACATGGCTCTATGGCGGCGGTCAAATGAGCAGGGACAAATTTGGTGGTGGGCAGGTGCCGTAGGGCACTATGCCGATGCCTTCGCTCGACTTGCTCTGGGTGAGGTGTTCTGGCGCCCCTATCGGGACTGTCCAACCTGGCCTGAGGCTGGAGAGTGGCTTTAGTGGGTATGCAGGGAGCGATGGCTGATTGGGTGACATGGGACCGAGCAGGAGTTCTTTCTGTACAGCCGGGTGACATGACAGTTTGGGGTGCACCAGGGGTTTCCTGGTGAGCCCATGGTCTATCGACATCGAGGGGATGAGAGGAATCTAGATCGGTCGGTCATCGCGCCATTGGGTGAGGATTCAGATGTGATGATCGATGTCCCAAACGTGGATGACATCGGGACTACTGCATAGTATGATCAGTGGTGGACTCTACGACGATAGCGGGGAGAGGGGCCACTGGGAGGTGCGAAGGCAGCAACAGTGGGTGGGGAGGGTGCCGAGGCACCAGGAGATGATTGGGGAGCTCCACTCGAGGAGGTGGACATGGTGGAGGTAGATGATGCGGATGTGGATCTTGGGACTCCGGATCAGCTGGAGATGCAGGATGTCAAGGAGCAGTGGGAGCCAGAGTAGGCTACTATTCCAAAGGCACCTATGCATCCAGTCGTGGTGGAGGACACAGAGGCAAGGGTGCATGCTGAGAATGCATGATTTGCAGAGCTGCTACGGAGGCAAGATGAGGAGTTAGGGGAAGCTTTGCAGGAGAGGGATCTCCTATGGACTTAGTTGGTGAAGCGAGATAGCGCGTTTACTACACATCATCGGGGGGATGGGGACACCAACACTGCACAGGAGAGGGATCTCCTACGGACGTAGCTGGCACAGTGCAACGATGTAGTAGCTTAGTACCATCGGTGAGAGGCAGAGTGGTTGCGGTGAGAGACAGATTGGTCTCGGTAGGAGATAGACTAGTCTCGACATCAGATGGATTTGGAGGGAGAGATTATTTTCCTCAGTGGGCGGTTACCTAAGCCCCCTGGAGGTGGATCTTCACATCAAACAAGGGATAGTGGTACTGAGCAATCAGCATCATCTCATCGTAGGTGATTGGATGAGGGAGGTGGTAGCAAGCATGATGCGGGGGCTAGCAGCAGCCACCCTGAGGGGTCCCATAGGACCCACACCACGGGGGGTAGTTCCCGTCACATCGATCCTACGTGATCATGGTGGTCGACGCCTTAGGCTTGGGGGTTTTGAGATTTTGGATTTTATTGCGGGGTTAGAGGACCAACTTTTTGTAGCCTACAGGCATTTTTGATGATATATATATACATACTTTATTTTGTTTATGCGTATGTGATGATTTGATTTTATGCACAATGATTGATGAATATGGATGTATGCATGTTAAGTTATAATGATGGATGTATATGTGTTGATGAGTGCAAATGTTTCTAATTTATATGATATGCAAATGGAATGGATGAATTGAATTTGTGATGTTTGGTAGTCACACCATAGACTATGTAGAACTTTATGGCTTTTGTCCTAGGCGATGGCTACGGTAAATAGCTTTTTATGTATACATGTTTTTTTTTTTTTTTTTGGTATGGCGAGAATAAAATATAGCAAGTTGGTTTTGAATGTAGTTAAGGTTTTCTAAGACTCAGATGTTTTAACTAACTAGCCACAACTGTACTTTATCTCACAAGACTTTTGAACAAGGTATGAATCGGACTTGTTTTGGACCAAGTTATTTCACATCCTATGTGTGCGATTGAGTTCATTTATGTGGTGTTGGTCAGGATACCGCCAGTGCCAGATAGGCTGTCAACCAAACCTATACTGAGGATAACCTGATTAGCTCTACTAACTCCTTTGTTGTATTTAGTCAGATTAATCTGTGGTGCTATCGTAGGATACCATAAACTAGCTCATCCACATGCAAACATTGATCTACACACAAGTTAATGTGATAGATATATCGTCATGTGGGAGGTTTACCACCAGTGACCGATAGGCTATCAACCAAACCGAGTACCGAGGTTTGCCTCATGACCTGTCAGAATGCTGAGAGTTCCAGGGATTCAAGTTCGACTCCCTTCTTTTCTTCAATTTTATTGGGATACTTGATCTTTTGTAGTGATGAAAATCACTGTTTATTTTTGTATTATTATTTTTTTTTCTTTTGAGCAAGGGATTAGGATATGGAGTGATGAGAATCACTAATTTATGTGCTTTTTTTTATGTATGCACTTTGGTTGTGATGTCAAAATTTGGATTTTTGACATTTGCAAATTGTTGATGTTGTGCAGATTTTGAGAACTTGGGATTCTTGGGGAATTGGGTAGGGAGGATGCTTGTACTTTTGCCAACTCTCAGCATTCTTGGGGTCATTGGCACAGGGGGATGAGCAAGATAACCATTTCGCTTATGGTGACTTGGATTGCTTTGCAGGGTTCATCTTTCGTTCACACAACTTGGGAATGTTTTATGTGTTTTAATTTATGATGGGATGCTACGTAACAAGGTGTAAGCCAAGTAAAACTCTACCTACATAAAATCTGTCTGACTTGGTACAGTATGTGGCTAGAAATTTCATGACGACTGAATGGCAGAAACTCTTGATACATGAGAAAATAACTGACTATGATGTGGGAGAATAACGTGAATGGTGGTTATAGGCGATGAGCTATTGATAAAGCAAAAAAATGTAGAAGATGATGGTTTTTCCAAGTAATGACAGTCTATGGCGCTTTGACCTTTATGACCATAAATATGCAATGTGTGGATGTGATGCGTAATGCATCTATATGTTTTTGTGTTTTTGATGGATTGATTTGTGTGGATATGAAGATGATATGCAAAGTAGAGCTCTTATGGAAATGAGATGCAAATATTGTTATTTTTGATGATTTTATTGTTTTTGAATTTTCTTGTTTTTGACCAAGCGATTGCAGGAATCCTTGGAGAATTTTGGGGATTGACCAAGCGATTGGTGGAATCCTTGGAGCATTTTGGGGTTGACCAAGCGATTACGGAAATCCTTGGAGCATTTTGGGGATTGACCAAGCAATTACGAAAATCCTTGGAGCATTTTGGGGATTGACCAAGCGATTACGGGAATCCTTGGAGCATTTTGGGGATTGACTAAGCGATTACGAAAATCCTTGGAGCATTTTAGGGATTGACCAAGCGATTACAAAAATCCTTGGAGCATTTTAGGGATTGGAGCATTTTGGGGATTGACCAAGCGATTACAAAAATCCTTGGAGCATTTTGGGGATTGACCAAGCGATTACAAAAATCCTTGGAGCATTTTGGGGATTGACCAAGCGATTACGGAAATCCTTGGAGCATTTTGGGGATTGACCAAGCGATTACGAAAATCCTTGGAGCATTTTAGGGATTGACCAAGCGATTACAAAAATCCTTGGAGCATTTTGGGGATTGACCAAGCGATTACGGAAATCCTTGGAGCATTTTGGGGATTGACCAAGCGATTACGGAAATCCTTAGAGCATTTTGGAGATTGACCAAGCGATTACTAAAATCCTTGGAGCATTTTGGGGATTGACCAAGTGATTACGGAAATCCTTGGAGCATTTTGGGGATTGACCAAGCGATTATGAAAATCCTTGGAGCATTTTGTTTGGGCTATGGCTCTTCTAAACATGGAATGGTTGCAAATGACTGATGTTCAAGGGTTCTAGTTCCTTGATTCCGTCAAGAGAGGCTAGCCGGTATGTTCCAGGTCCTATTTTGCTATCAATTACATAGGGACCTAACCAGTTTGCCATGAATTTGTCCCTTAAATGGGACGACAGACTAGAGTTCTGTTGGTTTTCTTTCAAGACCAAGTCACCGACCTAAAAATCCCTCAAATGAACTTTCATGTTGTATGCTTTCTTAAGTCTCTCTTGATAGATACGTAAATGCTCGAGAGCATTACCACGTCATTCATCAAGACATGTAAGCCGGTCTAACCGGGCCTACCATGCAGTATCATCATCAATGAACTCTTGCATTGATATGCACAGGGAAGGAATTTCTAACTCGAGAGGCATGATAGCCTCGGAGCCATACATGAGCAAAAACGGAGTTTCCCCAGTGGGTGTTCGAATGCTAGTGCGATAGGCCCACAGGGCAAGTGGGATCTGAATGTGCCAATCCTTATGATTATCTGCGACTATCTTTTTAAGGATGGCAACTAGCATTTTGTTTGATGCCTATGCTTGCCCATTTGCCTACGGATAATAGGGGGTCGAAAAACTATGCTGAATTTTGTACTTTGTGGTCAAAGCATGCACATATTTGTTCTTGAATGACATCCCATTATCCGAGATTATCCTGGATGGAATACCAAAATGACATATGATGTTATGCAAAATGACCTCCATAATGCGAGGTCCAGTCGTAGAGGTTAGCGGAACCGCTTCCACCCACTTGGTGAAGTACTCTATGGTCGTTATGATAAACGTGTGATGACCTAACAACACAGGGGAGATATTTTCTATTAGATCTAGGCCCCACTGTGAAAAAGGCCAAGCCGAATGGATCAACTGCAAGGCCTGGGAAGGTACATGTGTCAAATTAGCATGGTGTTGACACTTCACAAACTTCCTAACATATGCACAACAATCTCACTCTAAAGATGGCCAATAATAGCAAATGCGAAGAATGCACTTTGCGATGGCCATACCACTGAGGTGGCCACCGCATGTACCATCGTGCACTTGGGTGATTGCCCAAGTGGACTCTTGTTGGTCCAAGCACCGAAGAAGGATCCCTTCATTATTGCGATGGTACAAAATTTCTCCTAACAAGACATGCTTTGCCACTTTCTACTTGAATGCACATTTCATGGCATGCATCAATCCAAGCGGGAGGTTACCTAGCTTGAGGTAGTCCCTGATGGGGGAATATCAATCGTGCTGATCAGAAGCCTCGATGGTATGAACAACCAGTCCCTCTCAAAATTCATCCCTATAAAAAATTGAGTGGGAGAGAACTTGCAAGAATAGCATTGTGTTGCTATTAAGGGGAGTAGGGGAGAACAAGGACCCCTAATTGGTGTGTTTTAGACGATCGTGAATTCGAGAGAACCTGTTCATGGACGGATCAATCTAGATCAAGTGGATTCCTGGAATTAAATAAAAGCTTGCTCACTCCATCACTGATTGCAATAGTGTTTTGACTTGAATGGTGGTCATATCACCAAAAATGTCTTGCAAGATTATCGAGGGAGTGCCTCGATGTCGTGTCCACAAAATGATTCGATGATCGAGGGAGTGCCTCGATGTCGTACCATTCAAGCTTTGCCAGGAATTTATCCACAAGGGCTTTGTAGGCCTATAGAACTAGGCATTTGCATTGGAATACCCCTTTGACTTGGTTGACAATTAACAACGAATCACCAAAGATGTTCAGTCATTTGATGTTCATGGTGATTGTTGTCTGAAGACCTATGAGCAAGGCTTTGTTGGCAATTTTGGGTACCTTGGGTGCATTGCCTTTGCTCAAGTGTATAAGTTGTCATTGATGTCAAGAAGCTTTTGAAGGAATTTGATTTGATGTAAAATAATTTGTTTTGATGAAGGTTATGACTTGATAGGTTCGAAAGAAAGCAAGTTAGAAAAGTGTCGCGATATCGCGACATGTCGCAGTTTCGCGACATATTGCAAGGAAGGTTGAACGGACGAAAAAGTGTCACGATTTTGTGAAATGTTGTAGGAGAGAGAGTTTGAAAGAGAAAGTGTCACGATTTCGTGACAGGTTGCAGGAGAGAGAGTCCAAAAGAAAAAGTGTCACGATTTCGTGACATAATGCAAGAGAGAGAGTCCAAAAGAAAAAGTGTCACGATTTCATGACATAATGTAGGAGAGAGAGTCTAGGAGAAAAAGTGTCACGATATCACGACATGTTGGGTTTTTGCGACCCAAAGAAAAGAAAAGCGCTAAGGAGAAAAAGTGTCATGATTTCGTGACAAGTTAGAAGACAAAGTGGAAGCAAGTTAAAGTGTCGTGATTTTGTGACATGCTGCAGATGAAAATGTTCCAAGTAAGAACTGTCATGATTTCGTGACATGCAGCAAAGGGAAGAGTCTAAAATGAGAAGCGTCACGATTTCATGACAGGCTGCAAAGAAAATGTACAGAAGCTAGAAGCATCACGATTTCATGACAAATTCAAGGAGGAAGAGCTCAAAGGTGAAAGCGTCATGATTTCGTGACATGTTCCACTTTCATGGGCGTAAGGCAGAGAAAAACACAAGGCAACGAAAGTGTCACAATTTCATGACATGTTTCATTTTTGCTAGTGCAAGCAGACAAGAGTGCAAGGAAGAGAAATTGTTGCGATTTCACGATAGTTTGAGTTGGTAGTGTTCGGTTGGAGAAAGTGTCATGATTTCATGATAGAAATAGAATGCAGGTCTTCTATAGGAGAAGTGTCACAATTTCGTGACAAATCAGAGAGGAAGGCTATGAAGACATAAGTGTCAGGATTTCATGACAAAAATAGAAAGGAGGTCAACGAAGGGAGAAATGTCGTGATATCATGACAAAAGCAAAGTTGATGCTAAGTCAGAAGTGTCATGATATCATGACAAGAACTTAGTTGAAGTCGACAAAGGCAAAAGTGTCACGATATCACG